>CAUOFW020005214.1:443821-503414 GCA_963454935.2 Ilex paraguariensis | reverse complement strand
AGTTTGTTTTGTGAAAAAATGTAGTCTCTCATAATGAGACAAAATGAAGCCATCTTTTTTTGGTGCGTTTCTGAAAGTTTGTTTTGTTGTTTGGGTCAAGAAATATGGGATAAGCCTTGAAAAATTATCATTTTCATTCTGCATTAAATTTGCATGCGAACAACTGCGACCACATCTCACTAAACTCTTCCATTGTAGACTAGAGCCAAAGACCTGTCAAAAACACTCTCCCTAGATTCTATGGCCCCCGATGTCAAAAGGGTACTAAACAACCACTAATGTGGAAATTATTTGCGATTCGTAACTTATCTCCGACTTTGATCAATGTATCCATATTTCTAATCTTCTTTTTTTTCTCGACACTACGAGAAATTGTACTTTCACCGCTAGATTTAAACTGTAGCTAAAAACTGTTGTCACTAAATACATATCTTTAATGATAAAAAATTATTATTGCCACAGAAAATATGATATTCAAATTATTTAGTGAACATAATTATTTATCGCCACTAACAATATATAACTAGTGGTGAAAAATTATTATTGCCACTGAAGATATGGTAGTAATATAGTTAGTGACAATTTGAATGTTGCGGCAAAAACATATCACTAATTTGCCGCTAATTCCAAATATCCAGTGACAAAAATTTTAATTTAGTCACTAATTAAATTTAAATTTTTAGTGTTAAAAAATAATTATTGTCACCATATATATTATAATAAATTTAAAGAGTGACAGTTTTATTGTCATGGCTAAAAGCTAACTATTTGTCATTAATTTTTGATGAAAAAATAATTTAGTGGCAACAATTTTTTTTATCACTAATAATCTAGATAAGCAATTATTTTTAGTCACTACATTTTTTGTACTGCGGTTGATTCTCGGCACTCCTATGGTTTTTGCGTGAAACTTTATATACGAGCTCGGTTCTCATATACTTTCCTCCTCTCTCTCTTTCTCGACCTTTCTTTCTCTGACACACTGGCCCTCCTCTCTCTTTTGCGACCTCAAGGATCGGCTAGGGCACAAAGCCTTATCTCTCTTATCCTCTCGGTGATTGCAGATCAGATCTGAAGAGGACGAAGCTATTCAGCACTAATTTTCCAATTCGTTTACAATGTTTGGATTCTGAGAAATTAGGTATTAAGCTACAACTTCAAATTAGCTTCATATTCGTCTGCTGATTTCTCTCTCTCTCTCTCGATCGATCGATCGATTATGGTCGAGTGGTTGATTGAAGTGTTTTTTTTTGTTATGCAGCTGTTTTGGAATTCAGATTTGTCCGAGTTTTGAATTGTATCGAATCAGAAGGTAGTGAGTATAATTAAAGATGCAGGTTAGTCGGTGTTTAATTGTGGTACTAGGATGTTTTTTATGGCTGGTTGTGTATGTCTCCTCTTTTGTAAATGCAACAGTGATTAATTGATGCTGCCTTGTGCCCTATATACGGTGTTTATGCTAAGTTCAGGCATCAAGAGCAAGGCTTTTCAAGGAATACAAGGAGGTTCAGAGGGAGAAAGTGGCTGATCCAGATATTCAATTAGTTTGTGATGATTCCAACATATTTAAATGGACAGCTCTTATTAAGGTATGTATGCTCTTGGATTTGGATTGATGGAGAAGATTGATTGTGTTATCGTGTTGCTTGACTTTGTTGTGTTTTCAGGGGCCTGCTCTCATTTAAACTTGTTTGTACGTTGTGATCCCTGTTTTCATTCGCTTTCGTGTATTGTTCTTTGATTAAAGTCTGATGTGCTTAGTAAGTCAAGTTCTTCATATGAATGTGTTTCCCATGTTGTGTGCATATCAGATTAATATATTTTCGATATTATTGGCAGGACATGGGCGGTTAGATGTAATCCTGAGTACGAAGGACTAATATTGGTTCTCTCTCTCTCTCTCTCACACACACACACACACTCTGTGCACAACCATTTTTTCTCTTTGAAAAACTTTATAAATATCTTTTGAATCAAAATGACTGGAAATAGAATTGTATTAGCTTAAGTAATTATATTATTTTGGTCCTGTTATCCCCCGGATAAAATTATAGATTTAAGACCCCCTTTTCCTTTCCATTCAACTGAAATCTTGGGATATTGGCATCCGTTCCATCCGGCTATCATCGCTGGTCAATGAAAGCCTGACTTTAAAAGTGTTGCCCCGTCCGGTCTCCCTTTTTGAGAGAATATTCTTCTGGTTGAGTGATTTCTTTTATTCGAATGAACTTTTGTGCATTTCCCTAGCCCAAGTTGTTTTGCTGATAGAAACTAAGCTTTCCCAGAGTGCTGGAATAGATTCAGCTGTCAACTTGTGATTTTCTTCTGCTCCTAGTGGTGATGATTTGACATCTGAAAGGTCCATTTCTTCTTTGGTAGTTCTGAAACTTTATGACATCAATTTCTTTGTTTAATTTCTTCTGACATTTCCTGCTTCTATGTGGTTTTGGCATCTTGGTGGAGTCACCTACCAGGCGAGTAGATCCATTGCTCAATTCATACAGTGACTATGAAGACAGTGTTTACGGTGATTGCTGCAACCTCGATTTTCTATTCACCTTGACTGAACTTTGGCTAACTGCTATTCTAATTGCAGGCCTTGCTTGGAGTTCTAGAGAGCCTTGGATATTTGCATCATTGTCCTATGATGGGAGGGTAAGTACACTATTTTTTATGGTTGGGATAATAATAACTGGGAAATTATCCACTTATTGGCTGGTATATATTTTTCTTACATAGAAGGATACAAAATTTACATTTCAAAAATAAAAAGAGGCTCTGAAATCTCGTGAATTTTTTGTTCTCTGGTCTCTAATTCAAAGTTATACCAAACAACATGGTGAGCATCAGATGATGTTGCTTATCCTAATAGCTTGTAAGCTATTTGAATCAAGTGGGAAATCAACGAGTTTTGAGCATCAGATAATGTAGCTTGTAAACTATTTTTCCCCTGTTTTTTTTTCTTTTAAAAGAGTTCTCAATCCTTTGCAGGTTGCATCATATGTTATTACAGTTTCCAAACAGAGGTGGTAGTTTCCTATTCTTCAATGGGGTAAGATTCTATGTTATATTGTTAGTTTCTTCTCTTTGATGTATCTTTGAGTAGTTACACATAAGCTACATGTTCAACCCCTAGTTCAAGGTCGTGATCTTGGTCATCGACTCGGAGAGCATTGAAATGTACCGATAGTGGGGAAGGACATGGGCCATATAGTTGGGGTGGAAAGTTTTGCTCGAATAAGTTACGGTAGTGTGAGTTGTTTTTAAATGTCTATTGCACTTGTGTGATTAGCTATACACATGTATACATGCATATTTATTTAAATTTTTTGTATTAATTTTTAATGCATGATAGCGTGATCTCGAGATTGAAGAGGAGCCCAACCATATGGAACTGTGGATAGCAACCAAGTTTAGTACGAAGATGAATGCTTGGACTGGCAGGAGATCAGGAGAAGTCTATGTAAGTTATCTTATCCTTATATATTTCCTTGAAATATTTTATTTTCCATCATAGACAGATTTTGATGAAAGCTCTTTGTATCTAGTTCTCAGTTTGATTATTTGGTAAAAATAACTATTGTATTTGGGGCTAACTTCAACATCCCAGGTTAACTTCAATTATTGTTTTACTTTGTTTTTGTTGTCTGCTAAATTTACGAATGTTCTTTTTAGGATTGAATTGCTTTAGATATAATGGATTGTTACAAAAAATCTTATGTCATTTGTGGTTGATTGTTCATATGGTAGATAAATACTTATTTGATCTATGTGATCTATGGTTGATTATTAATATGTTGTACTCTTTGTGCTTCCTATTAATGCTGAGTAAAAATCAGTGGAAGCTCTGAAAACAGCTTTGGAAGGCTCGCCTCCGAAGACTAAAGACAAAAAATCCATTAACCTTTCAAAAAAAGAATATGTAGTTGTGACTCAAGTCTTTGTAATGATTGTTATGTAATTACTTTCTTTTGAGTGGGTATCATTGTGTAGTTGCAATGACAATTTGAAATTGTGATCATAACTTTTTTTTGTTCATTTATATTTTTTGATGATGATACGATATACATGTACAATTTAATGATACCAATATCAGAATATTATTTTCGCGTGATTTGGTTTGAAAATTATATCTTTGAAAGTGAGTGTTTATTATGTATATATAGACAAGTGCGAAAGACATAATTCACAAGCTATAGATAGATATAAGGAGTGGTGATGAATTAAAAATTACTGAAGTAAAATCTTTATATTCACAAAAATAAAGAAATTACAAATTACTGCAATTAAATTACAAATAGGTTACTGGGATAGGTTGCTAAAGAAGAAATTCTTCATTTGTATCATTATGAAGACAAAGATACAACATGAGAGTGAGGGAGACGAGAGAGTGTTTTCTGGTTTTTAATGAGCCTGTAAAGACTTCCCCTTTGCTATGAATGGATGAAACCCTTATTTAGGCATAAAGATTTCTGAGGGAATCGTTGCAATATTTCCCTTTATTGCTTTAACTCTGGTGAAATGCTTTTCACTTCTACTTTCAGTGGAAAAGTGGGAGTGAAATGCTTTTACTCTGGTGAATGCTGACTGACGAACCTGGTGAGTCCCTAATGTTGACTGAGAATCTACTTTTGGTGGAAAAATTGATCTGGTTGCTGGCTATCAGTTGCTTTGTCTGAAAAGGAGCCTTGTTGCTAGGTTGATTCCATTAGAATGTGTAACAGACAGTTTTTCTTTCCGAAAAAAGCAGTGAGTGAGGCTATTACACATAGAAATGGGAATTAAGGGATAGTGTTGTCTAAGTCATCATATCCTTCATAGGGATTCTGAGAGTCCTGGAAGGGATCCTGGAGGGGCTAACTAATGACTGAGACAAGGCAGGTGAACTATTCTGACTAGCTGCATATTGAAGAAGCTTTTGTGCTAGCTCAATGAGTTCAGATGACTTCTTCTTGGGTTGCTTTCTGGAATCTTTGAAGGAGGATTTTTTCTGCTTTACTGGTGGTTGTGCCGATGATTCAGCAGAGGCTGAAACTTTGAGAGTTGACATAACCTGTTTTACTAGAGTTGTCAGAGCATGACTGGTTGTTCCTGTAATCGTGACTGGTGTAGGGACCTTTACTAGGAATTCCTGTTATACTTGTTCAATAATGCGTTAGTGCTGGAACTTGGGCCACCACTTAACAGGATATTGTCTAACAACATAATTGGTGATAATATCCCATTTCCAATTATATATCCATAGGACTTTATATTTTTTCATAAATATTAATAGACTCTGAAACTGACTCATTTTTATTAGGTTTATAAGTGAATGAGAAGTAGATTACCTGATCTTGAAGATCAAGCAGTAGGATTTCAAGCATGGGGCCGTGAACTTGCCACCACTGTGAAAACCAGGCAGAAAGCTAGCTTTTGAATTCCTTGATGAACTGTATGAACCAAGAATGAGTATAAGACTCATCTTGATAGACGATAAGTTTGAACCATGACTCTTTGTAGTCATAGTAACTAAACTTCTTACTATGTCCTGGAAGATTTCGGGACAAAGAAGGTTGAGATCCCCATTATTTAAGGGAGATAATTTTAAGGATATATAAGGAATGATAAATACTTTTACTAGGGTCTTTACTGTCTGGAATTTCTTTAATGAAAATGGACTGGGTAAAGAAAAGAATATCTTAATAGAACTTAAATGTTTTCTTAGGGTCATGAGGGATAAAGGTCCAACCTTGTTCAAGGTAGGCATTGACTAGGTTAATTGGGTTACTAAGGTGAGCATGGGTTGGTTCAATTGGGAAAATATTATAGGCCGAAGGCTTATCAATATAATCCGTTTTTGGGCTTTTGTAACTAGGTTGGGATTAATATGAGTTAACTAATTGGTTAGGTTTAGCTACTGTAATGGGCACAACTACTATTGGGCCATTAGGAGTGGCTGGTCGGGCCTGATACTGGAATGTACCTGGATTTATTCAAGAAGATCGGTATGTTGGTCTAAGGTTAGGGTTAAGGTTACCAAGGGCTTTGTAATGGTTTGCTATTGCAATTGTAGAGGTTTGGCTAGGCAATTGACTAGGCTTTGGATTTGGGCTAGGTAAGACTAGTTGTTTTTCAGTATCCCTCCCGGGTTTGGAAGAGGATCCTGACTTACTATTTTTCCTATTTGCCATGAGGTTCCTGGAGAAATTCACGGGTTAGGAAATTAGGGATGCAGTTATTATTGATTTTAATATATTCAATGTCAAAATTAAAAATACTTAAAATAGATTGCTATCTAACAAAATTTGCTTACTAGTATTGTTTTGTACATCTTTTGCTAAAACATATTTTGTTGATTTATAATCAATTCTTACTAAAAATTTCTGATTTAATATTTCATCTTGGAATTTCAAGATACACATGACAATAGATATATATCTCTTTTTTGATAGTACTATAGTTAGCTTGTGCTTTGTTCCAGATTCTAGAGTGAAAACAAACGATTTGTTCTGGAGAATCTGGAGTGACTCTTTGGAGAAGGATACCACCGTAGCCAATGTCAAAGGCATCAGTTTGGATAATTTTGAATGAATTTATTGAGGGAATACCAAGCCAAGACAAATTCTTGATATACTTTTTGACTTGCTGAACTATGGATGTATGAGTTGAAGACCAAGGAGAAGGATTTCCTTTGAGTCTATCATATAATGGTTTAACTGTTTTTCTGAGATCCTGATAGAAGTTTGCAACATAGTTCAAAGACCCTAAGAATCTCTATAGCTAAGTTTTTATCTGTAATATCATCAGGGAATCTATCTACAAATTGAATAGATCTATTGTGGGAACAATAGTTGACTATTGGATGTTATATCCAAGTAATCTTACTGAGGTTTGAAACAACTTAATTTTATTAGAAGAGAGATGACTAGACCATTATGCCTGACAATCTCTAAGAATGCATTAAAGTGTTTCCAATGTTCTTCTATAGACTTGGAGAAGATGAGGATGTCATCTATGTAGACTATAGAGAAATGACTATGTAGACTATAGAGAAATGACTAATTGAATTGAATATTTCATTCATTATGTTTTGAAATTTACTAGGTGTATTTTTCAATCCAAAGGACATTACATTGCATTTATAATGTCCAAAATGAGTTGTGAATGCATTTTTATATCTGTCTTTTGGGAAGATCTGAATTCGCCAGAAGTCACTTTTCAAATCAAATTTTGAAAATATTACTAAGCCTTTTGATTAAATTCTGTTTATTTGGAATTGGGTACCTGATCCATGCCAATACAGAATTTAAAGGTTTGTAGTTCATTACTAACCTTGGAGTTCTTTCTAATTATGCATTTTTGATGACATAGAAAGCAGGACATGACCAAGGAGATTTACTTTTCCTAATGATACCATTTTAAATAATTCAGAAATTTCTTTTTTACAAATTTTCATTACTTCATGAGTCATTTGGATAGGTCTGGATTTAGTTGGAGTATTTTGCTCACTAAATCCTTTACTGTAGGGAAGTTTCACCATGTGTTTCTTCCTATGCCAGAAAGTTGGAGGAAGATTAGAACACACTTCTGCTTCCATTTTAGTTTTAAATTCTTCAATCTTTTTTATTAAGATTGGATTTGCTAATTGTTCTTGGACTCTTTTATGATTAATTTCTTCCGTAAGAAATTTCACTTCGTTAGTTTTTTGAGTTATTAAATTAAGGGACATAGAGATTGAACACTCTTTTAGTTGCCTTAATTTCTTAACTTGGGGTTTGGTTAAAAATTTAAAAGTTACTTTTTGACCAAATGGCTTGGCGGTTAGTCCATTAATATATGTTGTGAAAGGATACAACAAATATATAAATGGTACACAAAGAATGACTTTATCAGTCATGTTCTTTACTAAAACAACGGAAGTTTTAAAACATACATTGTCTTGACAAATATGTTCATTTGACATTTTGTATTTTACTCCCATTTTCTTACCATTTGCTACATTGACACCTATGGTTGTTTTGTGGTAGTATTTGGTTGGAATGAACCCTTCCTCTATACAGTTTAAATCTGCACCAGTATCTATAAGGGCTACTGTGTTGATTTCCTAATCATTATTGATTATGAGTTTTACTTTGGAGTGCCATTTTTAGATATTTAATCTGTTGATTAAATTAATTTTGTTATCATCATTATTGGTTTGCGAACATCCTTCTTGCGAAGGCAGCTTTATTACACCCAAGGGTTCCATTAGAGAGGTGGAGGTTATGGGTATCCGCTGGGATGTTCTGATTGCGCTATGTGAGCTATTTGGGTTGTTATCTTTAGTTTGAAATTGCTCTTTAAGATTAAGATCTGTTAATTTACTAAAATCATCTTTAGATTGTAAAAGATTTAAAGCTTCTCAAAGTTTCTAATCTTGTGCTTTTGAATCTTTTATTTCTTGTTTTAGTTTGTTAACTTCACATTGGAGATCTTATAAGGTAATTTCTTTCTTTTTATCCTTACTAAATCTTTCTATTATTTTGTTAAAACTAATTAACTGTTTTTCAATAAAAGATTGTTTAATGTCTTTTTTGACAAACAAATCTTTAAGTTGTTTAATGTATTTAACTTTTAATTCTGGATCTTCTATTTTGCTAGTGACATCAATGAGGATCTATTCCTCCTCAACTTGTTTGGTTATGACTCTAATCAATTGACAACAATTATGTTTACATCCTAATTTATATCAGGTTCACCAGAGTTGGCAGACATTGATTGACAATCTAAAGAACTTTCAGGACTACTTGAGTCTTCTGAACTCTCTTCAGGGTGACTAAGATTACCGCACTTGTCTATGTGAATTATGTTTATATCTATATATAGATATATTGATATATTTTCATTAAATTATTACAGGTATGTGAAATTGGGAAATTTGCAACAATAAATTCTTTCAAATATGTGATAAGTTTTTTTCTGTTAATTTCAATGTATTAACTGTGACAATAAGTTGTCATTAAAAGCATGTTCTAAATTTTAGTGGCGATTTTAGTTGTGGGTAAAATGTATACTTTTAGTTGCGATTAATTGTTGCCACTAAAAGTCAAATTTTGATTGGACTTTTAGTTTTGACAAGGTACATTTTAGTGGCAAAATTACGGTAATTTGATACAATAATTATTGCAATTAAATATTTTATATTTAGTGACATTTTTCATGTTGCGGCTATAAAAATTATTTTTAGTGGCAACAAATTAAATGTTGTAGCTAAATGCTTTAGCCACGGACATATAGTCGCAGTCTAGTGACAATAAAAAGGTTGTGACTAAAATATATAGCGACAATTTTTATACATTTAGCTGCAATAATTTTTGCGGCTAAATTACAAATTTCTTGTAGTATGATATGATTTCAAGAGGACCACAATTCCGGTGTTACATACAATAAGGACAGGTTACCAGCACATACCTAAGAAGCACATACACGAGACACAGATACGACACAACCCAGAAACGCATAAACGATATTTCTAAAATAAGTAGGACACGAACATGTTAGAAACACGCTATATATAAAAAATTATATAATTTATCACAAATATAGTGATAATGATATATTATTCATAAAACATTAGTTCTTTATGATAAGTAAATGTTATATCATTTACTATGAATTTTTAAACTAATATCATTGTTTGAGTCCTTATTATATATATTAAGTCATAAGTCTACTAGAGTAGGGTAATATTGGAATTACCCTAAATATTGCTCAATTATAAATAAGAGGGTATATGTGAAACCCGAGCATGCATGCATAGTGTGCAAGTAAAAAAAATTAGAAAAATGTTTTTATAGGACATGTTTTAATATGTATGTAATTATAAAAAAATTCAATTAAAAATTAAAACAAAATCGGATTTGAGGTATTTACAAAAATACCATTGCATGACATTTCCTTCCAACTGTCTAGCTGTAACAAGAGGCTCCACATCACTTTGCAACACTCCAGTAGGTTTGAGGGGCTGCTCAAGGTCTCTGTTGAGTGTTTAGATCAGATAGAAAAGGTTGGAGGAGAGAGAAAGAAAGGAGAAGTTAGAGAGAGAAAGATGGAGTGAAGATCAAATTTTCTTAGGAGTAGATTCGAGCACGAAGGAGATTAGATCGCAAATAAGAGTTATATTTGGATCCTCTGAGGGGAACTTGCCTGTGGCTATCTAGGACTCCCCCTTATTTCTTCAAGGCTCAAGGCTCAGCATTGTGCTAGCCTAATAGGAAGTATTGAAGCTAGAACAAAGTCTTGGTCGAATAGAACTTTATCATATGCTGAGAGGCTTCAACTTGTAATTACTGTACTGAGTAGCATCCAAATCTTTTGGGCCTCACATTTGAGTTTACCCCAACGGGTGCTCAGACAAGATCAAGAAGATGATAAGGGCATTTCTGTGGAAAGGACCCAACCTAAATATCACAGGGGTTAAAGTGGCTTGGAGTGATGTATGTAAACCCAAGAAAGAAGAGGGAATCAAAAGACTTAAAGAATGGAATGATGCGCTCCTCATGAGACATTTGTGGCAGTCATTTAAGCACAAACAAAATCTATTTATGGACACAGTGGGTGCACACTTATCATTTCAAGGGAAGAAGCTTATGGGAAATAAAAGCTACTCAAGGAAGTTCTTAGAACTGGAGAAGTCTGCTAAAGCTTAGGGATGCCATGAGACTGACAGTCTACCCATTTATGGTAAGACAACTAGGTCCTCCGTTGCTGAAATATAGATCCTCGATCATTCAAGCATCAAGATTTCCTAAGGAAATTAAGGTCGGTGAAATAACATCAGTTGGGCAATGGAGATGGCCTATATATAGGTACACTGAATTGGCAGAAATTAGCAATCAGATGTCTAATTACTTACCTGATCAGAGCAAGGATGACATTGTGAAATGGAGCTTAATCGTGAATGCAGCATTGGAGCATATTAGGGACCCTCGAAGTTGGAACTGAGGTAACTCGGCAGAGACTGTTATGGTTTGGGCAAGCTGTCCCTAGGCTAAGATATATCCTATGACTTAGCTATCAAGGAAATACTCAACACCAAGGATCGCATGTAGGTGTTTACTAATCAATTGGGGATGGAATGCAGCCCCCGTATCACATAGCCATCTTTTTTGTTTTCAGTGCCCATTCTCTACAGTGGTATGGACAATTTTCTTGAGCAGAGTGGGATACATGTCTAACAAAAACCATGACAGGAATTGATTCAATGGGCAGGTTAATTCTCGTTGGAAAGGAAAATCAATGACCAAAATCATGTTGAAAAGTATTCTCCATCTGATGTATATTACATCCGGAGGGAAAGGAACAAGAGGATATTTAGCAATCATGCAATGGACAGTAATGCCTTGGCTATATTCATTAAACAAGTCGTTCGGGACAGGTTTGTCAATCTGAAGTTGAGGAACTCAACAACCAATCTAATACTAGCGCAAAGGTAGAATCTCCCTACAACTTGCAACGTTTGAATGTTGAAGATGATGCCTATGTAGTGTTGGAATCTAGAGGACTATCACACACTCACAAAAAAAAAAAAAAAAATAATGGGAGAGACTATTAAAGATTGGAAGAACTCTTTGTGTTCACTCATATCCAAATGGATGTATTACATAGGATATATATAGACTCTCATGAAATACAAAATAACCCAACTACATAATGCAATAATAAAAATAATAAAAACTCCCCTCCTCGATTACTTGGAGAATTAAAATATCACAATTACTTTGTCCCCCACTAATACCAAATTGATGACCCATTAATACACAAAATTAAATGCATAAAAATAACTCCTAAAACATGAAAAGTCATGTTTAATATTATTTTTTCAACACCCCCTCCCTTAAACATGATTTTTATTCTCAACTCCAAGAAAACTACTTAATTTGCAAAAGACATCCTCTTTGAGGGGTTAGTGAAAATATCGGCAATTTGATCTTGAGACTTCACAAACTTGAGTTTCACCTCTTTGTTGATCACATACTCTCTAATGAAATGGAACCTTGTTTCAATATACTTACTACGATCATGAAACACCAGATTCTTTGCCAATGCTAGTGCCGATTTGTTGTCAATAAAGATCTCTGTCGATTCTTCTTGAAGCAAATGAATCTCCTTTAACAAATTTCTAAGTCAAATGGCTTGAAAAATACATGATGTAGCTGCCACATACTCAGCTTCACAAGTTGAAAGAGTCACAATGGGTTGCTCTTTGAACTCCAAGCAAATGCGGTATCACCTATGAAGAAAATATACCCGATAGTATTTTTTTTCTATCATCCATATCTCCAGCCCAATCACTATCACAATAACCCACAAGCTTAAAATTGTTAGAACAAGAATATAACAATCCATAATCAAGTGTACTTTTGATGTATCTAAGAATTTTTTTCGTCACCTTCAAATGGATCATGGTAGGAGCTTCCATATAGTGACTTACAAGACCAACACCAAAAAGAATATCCAGTCTTGTGTATGTTAGTTACCTCAAGCTTCTGATGCAATGCAATCTGATCCGTTGAGCATAAATGGAGGTCCTATAACTCGGGCGAAAGCGAAAAGGATGAATGAAGCATTTAACGGGTTGATTCAAAACATATGGGCTGATTGTGCAAGTTCAAGCATGAAGAGTGCGTTTGGAGGCTTTTCTCCCGTGGCATGCGTGGGCTTTAAGGGGAAAATGCCTCAAGTTTATTTTAACATAATTTAATTCCAACAAACCTAATTAAGTGGTTGTATGGGCTTAATTAGGTTATTTAGGGATTTTGGGCTGATTACTTGTTTTAAGCCCAACTTTAGTTATTCCTATTTAGACTAAGATTTGTTTTAAGGTTTTATATACACATATAAGACTTAGGAAAAAAGGACAGAATATATTTTTAGGAGCTTTGTGAGGTTTCTACCTTATTGTTCTTCCAAAAATTATTTCAAGAACTTATCAAGAATTAATCTTTCTTGTGGCGTTTATTGACTTATCACTCAATCTTGAGTGTGGCGTCCTTCTCTTGAACTTTTAACCCTTGGGTTCTTGTTTCTTGAAAACATTGGGTCTAGGGTTCTTGGTTCTTATAATCTGATTTGTGAACTTTCTTGGAGAGTCTTCAATCAATTTGCCCGTGGGTTCTTGAATTCGTTTAAGGGTTCGCATCAATTGGTATTAGAGCTCTCGGGTTTGTCTTCTCAAATCAGGTTGGTTATCAATGTTTTTTTGCTCATATAATCTGACCAAGTTAGGATTTCTTGCTACTGTTTGGTGTTTCTTTCTCTATTTATGCGCATCTATTTAAAAAAAAAAATTCATCGTACTACTCATCGTTATTGTTCATCACGATTGTTCATTGCGATTTTTTTTTTGTTCTGCTTGATTTGGGGCGTGACTTGCTGCTCGAATTTCAGTTATTCTTTTCTATAATTTTAATATCAATTAGGGTTGCATAAAAAGGGCAGAATTGAATACATAACTTGCTTGTGAATCGAATTGTGAAGTTTGCTGCCCAATTACGCGTAGTTTGCCCTTTTTTGTGATCTGATATCAAGAAGAAAAAAAAAACAGAGACAGAAGAAGGAAAAAAAAAAGAAAAGAGAAAAAAAAGGAAATAGAAAGAATCGAATTGAGCCTAACCAGTTTGCTTTAGGGCAGATTTGTGTTGAGATTTGAATAAAAATAATCCAAAGTTACTTATTCTGATCATTCACGCATTTGATATCCCAAAATAGGACATCCTATTTGATTTAACCCATTTCTTGATCCATTTGTTGCTTTTGAATCATTGTTTCGCTTGGTTTTTGCCGAATTCATTGTTCTTTGCTTCGTTGAGTTTCTTTGTTTCTTTTTTGTGTTATCGTTGTTATTCTCTGTTTCTCATTGTTAATTCTGGTCCTTCCTTTGATATTTGTGTCTCATTAAGTTGATGTGCGTTGTGGGAACGGTTGGTTTTTGGTGGAATTTTGAGTAATTTACAAAAGAACGACAAAGGTGAAACATTTGAGTGGTAAAAGGCTGAGTGTGTGAGTTTATCTTAAGAAAAGCCAATAAGAGTGTAAACACGAGGGTTGAGTGACATTGAAAGGAGTGAAACACGTGAGGGAGTGTTTGTGAGGTTATTTCTAACATTATTTTGCAGGTTATATAAAACATGACTTCTAAGGATAAAGGAGTAGCTGAGGAGGGTGGTACTGATGTGCTATTCACACTTCAGGCTATGCAACAACAGTTCAAACGTATGAATATGAGATTTGATGACATGAGAAATCAATTGAAGGAGCAAGCAAATGCGATTAATGAGTTGAGAACGAATGAGGGAAGAAGAGATGATGGTCATGATAGGCGTGAGGCACCGGTTGAGAGGAGGCAGAATAGGCGTCATCAAAATAATATCGATGATGACGAGTGGGATCTTGGTGATTACTTCGATGACCATGCCACGTTGATTGGGTTTGACCATAGTAGAGGTGGTAGACGTGGTCGTGGAGGTGTTAGAGATGTTTATCGGAGAGATGGGAATTTGGATAGCATTAAGATGAAAATCCCAGCCTTTCAAGGCAAGAATGATCCAGAGGTTTATTTAGAGTGGGAAAAGAAAGTAGAGTTAGTGTTTGATTGCCATGATTATTCAGAGGAGAATAAGGTAAAACTAGCTGCAGTGGAGTTTACTGATTATGCGATAATATGGTGGGATCAGTTAGTGATGATTAGAAGGAGGAATAGAGAGCGTCCGGTTAATACTTCGGATGGAATGAAGAGTATCATGAGGAAGAGGTTTGTCTCTTCTCATTATTATAGAGACTTGTTTCAGAGGTTGCAGGGGTTGACTCAGGGGTCCAGGATTGTTAAGGAGTATTATAAGGAGATGGAGATAGCCATGATTCGGGCTAATGTAGAGGAGGATCGAAAGGCGACCATGGCACGATTTTTGCACGATTTGAACCGAGATATTCAAAATATAGTTAAGTTGCAACATTATTTGGAGATGGAGGATATGCTACACATGGCGATGAAGGTTGAGAGGCAACTCAAACGGAAGGGTTCTACTCGGTTTGGGCAGAATTTGGGTTCTTCATCTTCTTGAAAACCGAATTCTAGTTGGAGCAAGAAAGAAGAGAAATCAGATTCTAAGGGTAAAATTGAAACTTCCAACAAAGGCAAAGACCTAGTGGCTAGCAAGGAGCGAGGTAAATATGATTCTCAAATTTTTAGAAATAGAGATATAAAGTGCTTTAAGTGTTTGGGCAAGGGGCACATTGCATCTCAATGTCCAAATAAATGTGCTATGTTTTTTAGGGATAATGGTGATTTTGAAACTGAAAGTGAATGTGATGAGGATGTGGAGAATAAGGAGACGAATATCTAGCTGAGGGTGAAATTTTGGTCACAAGGCATGCCTTGAATGCATAAGTGAAGGAGGAGGACAACGAGACACAACGTGACAATATCTTTCATACTCGCTGCCTTATCAACAATAAGGTATGTAGTGTTATTATTGATGGTGGGAGTTGTACTAATGTTGCTAGTACCTTGTTAGTTGAGAAACTTAATTTGCCTACTATTAAGCACCCTACTCCTTATAACTTGCAATGGTTGAATGAATGTGGGGAGGTTAAGGTGAATAGCCAGGTATTAGTTTCATTCTCTATTGGGCGTTATGTCGATGAGGTTTTGTGTAATGTAGTCCCAATGCATGTTGGTCATTTGCTTTTGGGACGTCCTTGGTAGTTTGATAGGCAAGTTATGCATGATGGGTATAGAAATAGATATTCTTTTGTAATGCATGGCAAACCTGTAACACTTGTACCGTTAACACCTAGACAGGTGCATGATGATCAAATGAGGTTAAAAAGTGAGTTTGAGGGAAGAAAAAAAGAGAGTGATAATGAAAAAAAGAGGGAAATAGAGTGAAAGTGAAAAAAAATGAGGGAAAAAACAGAGAGGCTGCTGAATCTTCAAGGAGTGAAAAGAGTGAGAGTTCACAAAAGCAAGAAATGAAAAATGTGAGTTTCTATGCAAAAGAACGAGAGGTTAAGGGAGCTTTTATTTCGGGCAACCGATGATTGTACTTATGTACAAGGAGGCCTTTCTGAATACTAACGAACTTAACCCTACTTTGCCTAGTGTTGTTGATTCTCTTTTGCATGAGTTCGATGATGTTTTTCCCGAGGAAATCCCAAATGGTTTGCCACCAGTTAGAAGGATTGAACATCATATTGATTTCATTCCTAGTGTAATGATTCTCAATCGTCCAGCTTATAGGAGTAATCCTGAGGAGACAAAGGAGCTTCAAAGGCAAGTTGAGGAGCTGATGTCAAAGGGTCATGTAAGGGAGAGCTTGAGTCCTTGTGCAGTTCCAGTGTTACTTGTGCCTAAAAAGGATGGGACTTGGAGGATGTGCACCGATTGTCACACCGTGAATAAAATAACGGTAAAGTATCGGCATCCCATTCCTAGACTTGATGACATGTTAGATGAATTGCTTGGCGCTTGTTTGTTTAGTAAAATTGATCTGAAATCTGGTTATCATCAAATTAGGATGAGAGAAGGTGATGAATGAAAAACGGTGTTTAAGACTAAATATGGTTTATATGAATGGCTGGTAATGCCTTTTGGTTTAATGAACCATGTTTTGCGTGCTTTTATTGCTAAATTCGTTGTCGTTTATTTCGATGATATCTTGATATACAGTAAGAGCGTAGATGAGCATGTTGAACATTTGAGGCTTGTTTTATGTTCTTTGTGTAATGCTTAGTTATTTGCTAACATCAAGAAATGTTCGTTTTGCACAAGTTAGATTATTTTCTTAGGATATGTTGTTAGTGCTAAGGGCATTGAGGTTGATGAGGAGAAGGTTAAGACTATTCGAGAATGACCTACACCTAAAACCATTACTGAGGTACGTAGCTTTCATAGTCTTGCTAGTTTTTATAGAAGGTTTGTAAAGGATTTTAGCACCATAGCTGCATCATTGACTGAAATCGTTAAGAAAAGTGTGGGTTTTAAATGGGAAGGGACCAGGAAGTTGCTTTTAACTTGATTAAAGAAAAACTTAGTTCTGCACCTTTACTCGTTTTGCCTAACTTTTCTCAAACTTTTGAAGTTGAGTGTGATGCCTCAGGTATTGGAATTGGAGCTGTTTTAATGCAGGGAGGTCGTCCTTTAGCTTATTTCAGTGAGAAGTTAAATGGGGCAGCCTTAAATTACCCGACTTATGATAAGGAGTTTTATGCATTGGTGAGGGCGTTAGAGACTTGACAACATTATCTTTGGCCCAAGGAGTTTGTCATCCACACTGATTATGAGTCTTTGAAACATTTGAAAGGTCAAGGTAAGCTGAATAAACTCTATGCTAAATGGGTTGAATTCATTGAGACATTCCCCTACGTTATCAAATACAAAATGGGGAAAGAGAATGTGGTTGTTGATGCTTTATCTCGAAGGTATGCTTTAGTTTCCACTTTAAATGCAAAGTTGCTTGGTTTTGAGTATATTAAGGATTTATATGCTATTGATTATGACTTTGCTAATGTATTTGATGCTTGTGAGAGCTCGGGTTTTGGTAAGTTTTATAGGCATGATGGGTTCTTATTTCAAGAGAATCGATTGTGTGTGTCTAATTGTTAGATGCGTGAGTTATTAGATAGAGAAACACATGGGGGTGGTTTAATGGGACATTTTGGTGTTAGGAAAACCTTAGATGTGTTAGTTGAACACTTTTTCTGGCCACATATGAAACGGGATGTTGAGCGAATTTGTGAGAAATGTGTTGCTTGTAAAAAGGCTAAGTCAAGATTCAGCCCCATGGTTTGTATAATCCTTTACCTATACCTAGTTCACCTTGGGTAGACATCTCTGTGGATTTTGTGTTAGGTTTACCTAGGACAAAAAGAGGACGGGATTCTGTGTTTGTTGTTGTTGATAGATTTTCAAAGATGACACATTTCATTGAGTGTCATAAGGCCGATGATGCTAGCAATGTAGCTGATTTGTTTTTTAGAGAGGTGGTGCGTTTACATGGGATGCCTCAGAGCATTGTGTCAAATCGTGATGCTAAGTTTTTGAGCTATTTCTAGAAGACGTTGTGGGGTGAGCTTGGTACTAAATTACTCTTTTCTACTACTTGTCATCCACAAACTGATGGGCAAACTGAGATAACTAATCGTACTCTTCTACTTTATTGCGTGTTGTCATTGGTAAGAATTTAAAAACTTGGGAGGATTGTTTGCCTCATGTCGAATTTGCTTATAATTGTAGTGTGCATTCTGTTACTAATTATTCCCCGTTTGAAATTGTCTATGGTTTTAATCATTTAACTCCATTAGATTTGATGCATGTACCTGTTGATGAGTGTGCTAATTTAGACGGAGAACGAAAGGTTGAATTGGTGAAGCAAATGCATGAGAAAGTTAGATTGCACATTGAGAGGTGAACAAGGCAATATGCTACTCAAGCTAATAAGGGGCGTAAGAAGGTGATTTTTGAGCCTAGAGATTGGGTTTGGGTGCATATGCGAAAGGAGCACTTTCCTGCACAAAGGCATTCTAAGTTGCAGCCTAGAGGAGATGGGCTTTTTCAAGTGATGGCAAGGATAAATGATAACGCTTATAGACTAGACCTTCTTGGTGAGTATAGTGTTAGTGCTACTTTGAACGTTACTGATCTTTCTCCTTTTATTGCAGATGATGAAGATTCGAGGACAAATCCTTTTGAGGAGAGGGGGAATGATGCAATGCAATCTGATCCGTTGAACATAAATGGAGGTCCTATAACTCAGGCAAAAGCGAAAAGGATGAAGGAAGCATTGAACGGGCTGATTCAAGACATATGGGCTGATTGTGCAAGTTCAAGTATGAAGAGTACGTTTGGAGGCTTTTCTACCGTGGCATGTGTGGGCATTAAGGGGAAAAAGCCTCAAGTTTATTTTAATGTAATTCAATTCCAACAAACCTAATTAAGTGGCTGTATGGACTTATTTAGGTTATTTAGGGATTTTGGGCTGATTATTTGTTTTAAGCCCAACTTTAGTTATTCCTATTTAGACTAGGATTTGTTTTAAGGCTTTATATACACATATAAGACGTAAGAAAAAAAGATAGAATATATTTTTAGGAGTTTTGTGAGGTTTCTACCTTATTGTTCTTCTAAGAACTATTTCAAGAACTTATCAAGAATAAATCTTTCTTGTGGCGTTCATTGACTTATCACTCAATCTTGAGTGTGGCATCCTTCTCTTGAACTTTTAACCCTTGGGTTCTTGTTTCTTGAAAACATTGGGTCTAGGGTTCTTAGTTCTTATAATCTGGTTTGTGAACTTTCTTGAGGAGTCTTCAATCAATTTGCCCGTGGGTTCGTGAATTCGTTTAACGGGTTCGCATCAGCTTCCCATAAGGCTCTTGAAATGGATAGGATCCACATGCTCTCCATCTTCATATTTTGACAATTTTACACCACATTCAGCAGGTGTGCATACCGGCTTACAATCTTGTATCTTGAATTTTGCCAAAATTGTTTTAGCATAAACTTCTTGAGAAATAAAAATACCTTCCTTTATTTGCTTTACTTCAATGTCAAGGTAATATGATATATACCCAACGTCGGTCATCTCAAATTCTTTAGTCATTTCTCTCTTCAATAAAGAGCATGTTCATAGGGACACTTAGTGAAATTATTTGCTTAAAAGTACTTGTCAAGTCTACTATTCCAAGCCCTTGGTGCTTGCTTTAAACCATAAAAAACTTTTTTTAATGTCAAGACTTTCTCTCCTTACCCTTTCACAACATAACCCAAGGGTTGTTCAACATACACCTCTTCGTCAAGAAAGTCATTCAAAAAAGTAGACGTTACATCCATTTGATAAATTTTTCGATCATTTAGAGCAACTAAAGAAATAATTAATCTAATTATTTCCAAATGAGCAACGGGCGCAAATACCTCATCATAGTCAATACCTGGTCTTTGACTATAGCCTTTTGCAACCAACCTTGCTTTATACCTCTCCACTTCACTTTTGACATTTTTCTTTGTCTTGTACACCCACTTCACTCCAATGGCCTTTTGTCCTCTAGGAAGTGTGGCAAGCTCCCATATTCTATTTCTTTCAATAGCATCAATGTTTTCATTCATGGCACTCCTCCACTTCTTGTTTTGTGCCGCTTTCTCATAGCCTATGAGATCACAATCAGCAAATAGACAAAATAGTGTTAAATCACTAAATCCTTGAATTACCTCTTCGATTTCTTCATATATATCTCGAATACTCCTCATGCGAGGTAGTCTTTCACTTGAGCTTGCTTCGGATGATGATGAAGATGCTGCAGATGGTGGAGGAGAATAAATGGGCAACTCCATAATCTCATTATTGAGCTCCTCCTCTTCTTCAAAGAATGGGAAAAAATCATAGTCTTCTTGTGGAGTGTTCCAATCCCACTCATCTTCTTCATCAAACTCAACATCTCTACTATGATTATCTTACCATTACTTGAGTTATAAAGCTTGTAACCTTTGCTTCTTGAATCATAGCCAATGAAGATAAATTTTTCACTCTTGTCATCTAGTTTGGTCCGTTTCTCATCCGGCACATGTTCATAGCATACACTTCCAAAGACCCATAAATGAGAAACATTTGACTTGATTCTTCCTCATGCTTCTTGTGGTGTTTTGTCTTGAACACTTCTAGTAGGACACCAATTTAATAAGTAGATGGCACAATCAGTAGCTTCCACCTAAAACTCTTTGGGCATTTTTTTACTCTTCAACATACTCCAAGTCATGTCAAAAATGGTTCGGTTCTTTCTTTCGGCAACACAATTTTGTTGTGGTGATCATGGAATTGTTAGAGGATGGTGAATTCCATATTCTTCACAAAAAATTTGAACTCATTTGATGTGAATTCACCTCCTCTATCGGATCTAATTTCCTTAACTTCATACCCACTTTATTTTTCAATCAAAGCCTTAAACTTTTTGAAAGCACCAAACATCTCCGATTTTTGTTTTAGAAAATAAACCCACGTTTTTCGGCTAAAATCATCAATAAAGAAAAGAAAATACTGGTTCTTACTAAATGATAGTTGGTCTATAGGGCCGCAAATGTCCGAGTGAACAAGTTAAAATGGTTTGGTTGCTTTTGAAATGGATTCTTTAGGAAAACACTTTCTAGCTTGCTTTCCAATTAAACATCCCTCACAAAGTTGATCTGGGTGGTTGATAAAAGGCAATTCATTCACCATCTTCTTTCTAGACAACAAGGTTAGTCTTCCAAAATTCAAGTGCTTAAATCTCAAGTGTCATAACTAAAAAGAATCTTTAACACATGTTTTCAAGCATTTTGCCACATCGCTTTGAATATTTAAAAAAAATATTTTATTTCTTGTCATCGGCACTTTAGCAACCAAATTCCCGTTTCCATCTCCTATTGAAAGATTATGATTTTTCATCAAAATATCATAACTTTTCTCTAAGAGTTGTCCTAAACTCAAAATATTATTTTTCATGTTTGGAACATAAAAAATATTAGAAATAACTTGGTATCTTCCATCTTTCAAACGAATCAAAATATTACCTCTTCTCATTACTAGAATTTGAGAAGAATCTCCAAAAGTGACTTTTTCACTCACCGATTCATAAAGCTGCGCAAACATCTCTTTATTTCCACACATATGATTACTACCACCGGAGTCAAGGTACCACGCGTTCTTGTCTTCCTTTTGCTCTTCTTTGTATGCCAACAACAAGGTCGGCTCTAACTCTTCAATTTTGTCTTCAACAAAGTGTGCTCTTTCTTCCACAAAATCATTTCTACACTTGGAAGCAAAATAACCATATCGATAACAATTATAACATTGAATATGAGATTTGTCATACCTCCCTCCATATGACTTTGAATTGTTGCCTCTTCTACGATGTGATTCTTGGCATCTTTCCTCTTGGTTGGATGCATTTTGACCAAAGTTTTCTTCTCTACCTAGACCACATCCACCGCGACCTCCACGCCCTCTACCTCTTTGACTTCCATTGATTCATACTTTTTCGTGATCGGATTAATATTATACACCCAAGTATAAGTGGTCGAATTGTAGTTTTCTCGGTTTTAAGTCCAAGTATCAATTTCATGAAGAGTTTTAATAATTTGGAAACGAAATAAAATAGTTAAGTTGCTAATTCGAATAGGACAGTATGTGATAGCTTGTGATGTGAGTTTAGATTAATAACTAGTCTAAGTAAACATTTATGTGCTAATAAATTAAGACAATAATAAAAAGTATCCTTCAGTTCAAGGATTCCATATGCGTTATATTGGTTAAACACTGAAAATGCTACCGTAAAGCAATCAACTTTCATGTTACTGGTAAGTCAATTGGTAGGTCTGATGTATATAAACCATCACACAGCAACTTCTTAGGTTAGCTGGTGGTATCTATAAAAATTGATTAATCCAAGCAAACTAGAAGGACAAGCCAATCATGAGGAATACTTGAATTATTCATTTATCTTCATAATAGTAGGTGCGTACATAATATACCATAATACAGCTACTTCTTAGGTCAATTGGTAGTATTAGTTATAACACAACAATTTTTTAGGTTAGCCGGTTATAGATGTGTCAATTGACTAATCTAAACAAACCAGAAGGACAAGCTATTCATGAGGAATATTTAAATAATTCATTTGACTCTATATGTGATATATATATATACCAGTTAAACATCCTCAGCGTTCCGGTGGAGGATAAACCATATCGATAGGAATTTTGTGGTTATTAGACTGGCAATATTATCCTTTATACTAGTTAAACGATCTGAATAATTCAGAAGGACAAGTCATTCATGAGGATCACTTAGATCATTCATATGATAGTTTTATATATATATAAGTTAAACCCTAATAACCCAGAAGGACAAGTCATTCATGAAGATCATTTCGGTTTTGTACCATACATCAGTTAACATCTTTAGTGTTCTGGTGGAGGGCAAGTCATACCGATAGAAATGTCGTGGTTGTTTTACTGACAGGTTGATGATGCACTGATGACAAACTTCCAAGCACAGCATCGAAAGTACATACATCATTATATCATGCATGAAACATATATACATAGATATATAAATATGTAAAACATCAGCATTTCCAGAATTTAATCAGTATTAGACATATGTTTACCTCTTACTGGAGAATATATGGAACTACTCACGCCCCATTGCTACAGACAAGCAAGGAGTGCAAGCAGTTTTTATTATAACTAGAATTAAAATACAAAATCTAAAATGTCTTTTACAAGAAACAAATGAAACACAATCACTTTATTATCAATTATGACAAAAAGGTGACAGCAGTTCAACTATCCGAATAGAAAGATACAAGAGAAATGTAGAAGTACAAAGTTTGGACTGAAGTGCATTACGGATCAGATCATTTTTGCAACTTCTCTTTTTCTCTTTCTCTTTTCTCTCTTAGATTTCTCTCTAGAGCTCTCTTGGTTCCGTCCTCCTTCCAAATGCATCAAGGCATGCATATATATAGTAATCAGGAGAGCATGAGGTGGAAAGATGATGATGAGCCGCCAAAAGAGACCGTCCGAACGGTTTCTCCACCGTCTGGGCGGTGAGGTTTTACTGAAATTTCCCACTTGCTTTGTATGCTGACTCCTCTTGTGTTGAAATTACACTTTGACCTTTGTTCTTTTAAGTTTTCCTACTTTGTTCCTTGCATTGTGTAGTAATTCTGCATTAAACCTAAAATTTTTTAAACATAACACACATAAAACCCTAATTCCCACACAAACCCTACTTATCTTTAAGTACTAGTTTTTAGTTATTTTATCACACTAATTCGACTTTATTAACTACTTGTATTTATATACTAATTAAGATTAATCATCCATCTTGCCTTCTTTCTTTTTCTTTGAAAGAAAGTTTGGTTTGTAGCACTTGCTCCAATGGCTCTTGCTTCTTCTTACCTAGTCATTCTTCATGGGCTAACAACGATCTCATGAGTTCGTCAATCGTCATTGTGTCTAAATCTTTAGACTCTTCAATGGCTACGACAATGTAGTCAAACTTGGGGTACAATGAACAGAAGATTTTTTCTATCACCCGAGTATCATCATAGTGATCATCGCCATAAGTTCTCAAATTATTCACAACCACCAAGATTTTTGTGACATAATTTGAAACTAATTCGGATTCCTTCATACGTAAAGCCTTAAATTTATCTCGTAGAGTTTGGAGGCGAACTTTTTTGACTTTTTTCACTCTGCTATGAGCAATTTTCATAATATCCCATGTTTGCTTGGATGTGGTTGCACTAGCAACCTTTTGTGACATAGCATCATCCAAACATTGGTGGATGAGTGAAAGAGCCTTTTGATCCTTCTTCTTTGTAGCTTGCAAGACTTCTTTTTGGGCTTGATCTAAGGAAACTTCATCTTGGGGTATTGTGTAATTAATTGTTACAATCTCCCGTAAATCTTGAGATCCAAGAATTGCCTTCATGCGGATACACCAATTCTCATAGTTATCTTTGGTGAATCGAGGCATTTGAAATGGAAGCATTTCATTCGTCATCTCTCTCTCACTCTCTCTTTTCAACACTCAAGCCTAGCTCTGATATTACTTTGTTGAAATCTAGAGGACTATCACATATATATATATATATATATATATATATATATATATATATATATATATATATATATATATATATATATATATATATATATATATATATAATGGGAGAGACTATTAAAGATTGGAAGAACTCTTTGTATTCACTTATTTCCGAATGGATGTATTACATAGAATATATATAGACTCTCATGATATACAAAATAACCCCACTATATAATGCAATAATAAAAATAATAAAGACTCCACTCCTCCATTACTTGGAGAATTAAAATACCATAATTACTTTGTCCCCCCATTAATACCAAATTGATGACCCACTAATACACAAAACTAAATGCATAAAAATAACTCCTAAAACATGAAAAGTCATGTTTAATATTATATTTCCAACATGTAGCGGGCAAGAAACACGCTATTTTTCCTTTTGGCGCTGAATTTAACTTAGCTAAGAAGTACTGGCTCATGGCCTATACTTTTGTTGGAATTCAGTATTGCTATAGTTAATTAGCTTTTGTTTTTTAGATACTTCAATGGGTGATGACTATTAATGTAGATGTAAGGACCCACTCCTTTACTTGTACATCTATATTTTGCTATTAATACCAACGTCTACCTTCCCAAAAAAAAAATCCGTCACTAATCCGGGAGAGGACTGATGATTATTCACCCTGAAATCTAACCATAAGGATAATAGTTAAGTGTACATGAGATTTTTGTCACTACAAGGTTAGGTAAAGGTTTGTTGCAGGAATGCAAATGCACTAATAGAACTTGAAAAACAGAAGACTAAAAATCACAATATACAACAATAAGTCACAATAGGGTCATGGTAGAAGTTATATAGACTCATAGTATGCGCATAATCTATATTATGAAAACTCCGATTCGGAATATGCCATTCTAAAATGGGGTACAGACAAATCGATCTATGTCTCTTAAAAAAATCATTGGTTCGTAGATCTTAGTGAATCAAGATCGAAGGAATTAGATTGAAACAGAATACTTGAGTTCTAACCTTTTATGCACCTAATAAAAATAACCCCCAACGATTCCATGCACAACAAACATCTTCTGCATCATTTATTGGTTAATATGTTGTTCTTCTTTGGTGAATATATGTAAGTAATTAATCACAACTACCGAGTCTGTTTAACAAATCTATGAGGGGTGACATCTGTTTGGAAAGTTTTACATTTAGCACCCCTCAGAATTTATAATCTTCACTTTAGAGGGTAACAATTTTTATTAGGACAGATTAATATATTTTCCTTATGTTGGGTCGTTTGTTAGCAATAATGCAATGGGCCATCCCATTTGATAATTGAGGAAGATGGAGAAGGCATCATATCAGCACAGTTACTATCTTGTGCAAATTAGAAAATTGTAGATGTGACATAATCATTTTTTTATAACTAATGAACCAAAAAGTTTTCAAAATATTAAAGTGCTTGATTGCATGTTTTGCTTAATATATTCACCCACATCACCTTTGAATCTAATGCTTTTTTTGTAGGTATAGATTTTTTGTGGGGTAGACTCTTTCTAGGTAGACCTTTTGAGAGCTTGATTGGATGAATTTTTGGAGAAAGTTTGGATTGACTTTCGTAAATTTTTAAATTCAAATCCCTCGTTACAAAGATTTGATTCAATATTAAATTCAATCTATATTCATATTTGATATACAACATATACACATGTATGACTCATAGATATATCTTAATTATTAACAACTATTTATCCTATAAATGATTATTTTGTCCTTGATTAATCCAATTCATACTCATGTTAATGAGTACAATTATTTTTTGCATCCTTAACTCATCTTCCCAAACTCACCCACCCCCTAAGTTTGACGAAACTTATAATCATGAATTTAATATTCAAGTCAGTTGCAATTCGGATTTGAGCATACAGAATTAAATTTTCAATTCAAACATGGGATTTGAGAGTCCTTTTTACTATTTTTCCCAAACTCATCTTGTCAACCCCTCCCCCTCTCCTCCATACCCCTTTACCAAACAACCCTTGAATGTACACTATATTTTTTCACATCACCTCAGACCCACGATGTATTATTTAGACGAGTAAGCATTCGTGATACTCTTATAAGTATTAAATTTAACTTACAACTACGCCATTTATCATCTCTATTCACTATGTTAAGAAGTTTTTAAATTATAATTCTTTTCATTGTTAAACCCACAAAAAAAATGTTTGATTACATGTTATAATATCAAAAGCCTTTATTTTTTTTGAAATATACCACTCAATATAAGATTCAGATCCCCTTCAATATTTTTTGCTTCAATTCTTTTCATAGCGGACTATCCATCATTAATGAGTGAATGACTCGCATATATAAAATGAATCTCACTAAAATACATGATAAACGATCCAGTAAAAAACAAAGTTAAAAAGAAAATGTATTAAAGGGTATCAACATCCCTCGATATCCTATATCTATCTTTCAAAGTCGTGCACATTAAGCAACCTGCTTTTCTACCATCCCTCACTTTGGTGAAAAATGATGAAGTAATCTTCACTTTAGACAACAAAAATTGTTATTAAGACAAATTCAAATCTTTCCTTGTTATTTTCTTACTCTCTAATTGTTGTTAACAATAATTCATTGGGTCATCACCATTTAATCATTGATGAAGATGGAGAAGGCACCATATCAACCCAGGCACTATTGCCAATTAGAAAAATGTAGAGGCTGTTCTTAGTTTGACATAATTATTTTTTTAACTAAAAAACCAAAAAAGTTCTTAAAATATTTAAATCCTCGATGAAATGTGTTGCTTAATATATTCATCCACATTACTTTTGAATCTAATGCCCGTAGACTTTTTATGGAAAGTAGAAAACTACAAGGCTCTCGTCTCTGGGTTCTAAAATAGGAGAAGTGATAAGAGTCTCATTCCATTCAAACAGATTAATTTTCAGACTAAAAACTTGCGCCATATCATCTGGGCTTGTGAGTTTTGAAATTTTAGAGATAACTAATAAGTATCTCATTTATTATGCCCTAGTCAATATGTCGAGAGCCGTTTGAATTATAGTTTTTTCCTTTGTTAAGTCCACACACACACACACACACACAATGTTGAATACCTGCTCTAGCTAATTAGTGCATTGGACTACTAGTTGATACTTATATCATATCCAAAGCCCTATTCCTATGTAGATTTTTTAAATGTGTAGAGGATACCAGTTAAGGAACTATTTAAAGTGAGCCCACAAAAAAAAGAGTTTTAGGATAACTTACAGTTACTAGTTTGTGCACACCTACATTGCACATGAACCACTTTCAAATTAAAGTCTTGGGCTTAACAAAAATTATGGATTATTTTCACCATGAAAACTCTCTCTCTAAGAAGGCTTGAACTAAAGTCAGGATACCAACCTTGTGAATTAGAAAATAAGCAACTAACATAAATATATCAGTTCACTTGTTATACAAGAACTACTTATTTCTCTCGTGCCTGAAGGCACTAAATAATAAAAAAATAGTCAACAATAAACATATTTGTATTGACATCCAAAATCAAATTACAAAGATAGAGAAAAAAAAAGTAATTTAACCACCAGTTATAATGAGAGCGAGCGGTGGTAGTGGTGTTGGGCGGCAGTGGTGGTGGTAGAAAATGGTGATTGTGGCAACCGTGGGTGGCAATGGTGAAGGTGGTGGTAGGGGTAGGGGTGGTGGAACAGTGGCGATGGTGGTAAGGTGGTGATGGTGATGGTAGTGAGGCGTTGGGGGTGGGGTGCCAACAGTCATAGTAGTGGTGACCATGGCGATGGTGATGGTTATTGTGGAAGAGGTGATAGTGGGGTAATAGCAGCGGTGATGGTGGTGGGGAGGGGTGGTGATTAGGGTGGCGATGGTGGTGGTGGGGCGATGGGGATGGTGGTAATGGTGATGGTGATAGTGGAGCGATGGGTGTGGCGATGCTTGTGGGGTGGAAACAATGATGGTGGTGTTTGTTGTGGCAAAGGTGATGGTTGTTGCTGTGCTACATGTGGTGGTGGTGATGGTGGTGGTGGGGCTGTGTGGGTGATGGTTAGAGCAATTTTAAACATTATTTTTTTTTATTTAAATTACTTATGAAAAGTTATAAGTCTTATAAGTACTTTTAAAAAATTATCTCAAACACATATTTAGAGACTTATTTTTCTTATTAAATTTGGAGTATTAATATTAGCTGTCAGATTAATTTTAAAGTAAAATTTAAAGAGATTTCAACTGCGAAAAATAAAAATTATTTTATTTATTTTTTGATATTTGAATTATATTGTACTATTTTGCATGGTTTTCTTGTGTCCTCCTCGTCATCTCAGTATGTGTCTTCCTTTTTCACTTGAGCTTCTACTTCATTGCGATCTATTGTGAATTTTGAGGAAGGATAAGTGGATGATTTTTTGATTGGCTATGAAATGCAAAAGCGTTTCAACATGAGAAGATAATAACTTCTCTCCATAAGTCAATGCTAGAAATAACAAGGAATACTAAATTGCGTAAAAAATGTTAGCATCAAGCTATATCTTGTAATTACGGGTGTTCAAATTTCTGAATACCTATAAATTTTATCCCTACCCTACCCTATCCGACTTTATTGATTGGCTACCCGAAAGAATCAAGTACATCCACAGAAAAGTTATTGGTATTCTGTAAAAAATCGGGTAAAAATGCAGAATACCTATAAAATTTTCCTTATTCTAACCCTACCCCCCCCCCCCCCCCCCACACACATATATATATCTCCCTAAAAAAATAAAATTCAAAAATCTAGAAACCTTAATATTTTATTGATGTTTATAACTTTCTTATATATGATGTATAGATGTTTATAGTTTTTTTATTGTGTTTTATTGTAATTGTTTATATATTATCGAATTTATTGTATTTTTTTTAGTGTTATTGGTTTATTGTGTTGATTAACTGGTGCAGGTTACTTAATTAAATTGTTAAAATGATCCAGAAACTAATAACTAAAAAATATATATTTATCCGACTTTCTACTCGATTGTTTTGGACAGAATTCGGATAGGAATAGTTCACTTGATCCGATAGGATAGACAAAAAAAAATTCTTCTACAAGATATCATGTAGGAAGATAGAAACTGATAGCATAATTTCTACCCATAGAGTAGGGTGAACACCTCTACTTGTGAGGTTTAAAAAATGGTTTTCTTATGCAAAATAGCTTATTACATGGCAAACATTACAATAAGAGCAATGCTATATAAATTTAAAAAATAGATTTAAGAATTAGATTTGATAATTATAATTATTAATTTCACTGTAGGTCACAGCATTTATGGAGACCCACTAACCAAAAAATGAACAATTTTTTTGTATTTTAGATAAGGAAACATAGAATAAACATAAGGCTTGACCAAAAATCAAAGCGTGACACCGGTATATATACTGGTTAACATTACAAACAAGAATTGTGCAACATTCCAAATATTTTGCTTCTTTTGTTCTTTATTTATTTTTATTTTTTTGGGTAAAAACAGATTGCTGCTTATTTGACTGCTAAATTGACCTATGCTAAAAAAAACTAAGGGTAAATTATACACACACCTTCTCACATTTGATTTTATTGTACCGACATCCCCTCACATTTCAACAATTGCACGAAACTTCCTGGACATTTAAAACTTATAACAACCACACCCCCTCTAACTAACGGACATTAGAATGGTTCACGGACAAAATTGATGTCATCAACTGTAGTTTGTAAAATACCAAAAATACCCTTCAAAACTAAATTTAAAAATTCAAATATTTGTTCTTCTTACCCCAAACTTTTATTCCATCTCTCCTTTATCATTTCTCTATTTTATATTTCATATTTAAATTAATTTTTTCCCAATTAAATATTTAATTTCATAATCTATCAAACTAATCAGTTAAAAACTAGAATTTTTTGTTTATTATACAACATATTTATGTAAATTCTATTTATCAATATAGGCCCCTAAATGCACCATTAACACCATTACCCACCACCCATCGCTGCCTCCACACCACGGAAACCACCACCACCACCTCCTCTCTCTCTCTCTCTCTCTCTCTCTCTCTCTCTCTCTCTCTCTCTCTCTCTCATCTCTCTCTCACACACATACATAGAGCACCACTACTGCCAATGACAGAGTAACCCCCCACCCTCGTCTCCATTTCCATCTCCACAATCACACAACACACACACCACCATCACCACCACAATCCAACAAAACCCCACCATCTCTATCTCCATTTTCATCTCCACAAACACATCACACACACAAACCCAACAACCACCGTTGTTATAATCGAGTCCCAAAAACCACTGTTGTCCTTTGGATTTCTCAAATTTTTTAAGCTTTGGATCTTTTCAATTTCTCTCTCTCTTTCCCTCTCCCTCTCCCCCTCCCCCTCCCAATGTTCTTTGCTTAGGTGGGTTGACGCTTTGGATGAGGGTGGCCATTGGAGGGTGCTGCAATGGTGGGGAGCTGCTGGTAATTTTTGCCGATTTTTCTTAGATTTCAAACAGGGGTTTCCCTCTCTTTGTCTGTGTGTATGTATATATATATACACACACGCACACGCACACACAAAAATGGGCTGAGGGAGAGAAATAGAAGACTAATGATTTTCAAGTTGGTTTTTCGCCAAAAGAGAGAGAGAGAGAGAGACAAAGTCATGAGATTTGCTGGTGCATAGGAGGCGAATGTTAGGGTTAGGGATAGAGCTTGAGGTTTGGGTTTGAGTTTGTGTTAAACAAAGGGGCAAAATAGCCTTTTTATTAAGATAGTTAACTCCGTCTGACTATTGGGGTCTCAACGTAATTGTTGAAATGTGAGGGGGTGTTTGTATAATAAAGCCAAATTTTAGAGGGTATAAATGTAATTTAATCCAAAAACCTAACAAAAAATTTAAAGGCCCTGCTGCCCAAACCCAAAAGTCCCATAAATTGTTCTATCTGACTTTGACAACTTTCCAGTTTGAGATGTGCCACAACTGTTTCATACACCCATCAACCTAGAGAAGGCCAGCTCGATAAGCTTTAGGGCCCTAAGCGAGAAATTTAAACGGGACTTTATGAATATAATTTTTACTTGAATTTGTCATATCTTTTATCAACAAATTGATTGGGGGCTCTTTTTTAAGATTGAATAAACTCATGTATCTTTCTCTGTTATTTTTTTTGTTTTTGGGTTTCTCAGGCTGTCTAGACAAGAAGGTTAGCCAACAAATGCAAAAGAACAAAAATAGTATCTTTAACTTGAAAAAAAAAAAAAAAAAAAAAGGAATGATGCATAAAAGACAGATAGAATTAATGTGTCATGCAAAAAGCTTGCATAATCTACACTATTAATAAAAGCATCTTAAGTGAAAAAATTTTAATTCACTATTTTACCCTTATAAAGAATTTAAAATACCATTTTATATATTTATAGTTAAATATCTAAATTACAATCACAACTTTATGTATTTAAATCTTCAAATTATACTCTAACATCTCTTTTAATTCTCTACTATGTTTGTATAAATCAATATTTATGAAAAAATTTAATTCACTATGCAAATCTTAAAAAAAATATACATCATTATAGTTTTCAAAAACGTGTTCAAAAAGTTTGTACCGCCCCGGTTTCCTGGACCCGTTACTTGATTAAATCAATTAATCGATAATAAACCACAAATAAATCTCCGATAATAGGAGAAGAGCTTCAATTGTCTCAATAAATTTATAATCACAATTTTGATCTCCAAATACCAATAAACTAATCTCCTCATATAAAAAAACGAATTTGTTCAAATTATACATCACCCCAATAAACCCACAAATTTAAAAATTATATCAAGATTCATTTGTCTTCGATTCTTCAAATATTAATTTTGATTATTCCCTCCGAGATAATCCTGAAAAATATTAAAGGTGGAAAAGTATACAATATAACAGGAAACAATATATTCAACGAAAAAAGAATGTGAATAATCAAATACTAAATAATTTAATCGATATAGGTAAAAGAATCAAAAATTTAATTCGATAAATCACATAACTCTATTTCTATCAAACATAATCTCATACTCGGGTATTTAGCCCAACGTACACGAACAGGTCAACCGATAACATTGACAGAATATCATATAAATCAGAATAATCAATAGAAATACAAAATTTCAGATAATGAAATGACACCCTTTGCAAAGAGATTTAAAAGACATAAGCATATTATATATTACCTCGTACCTCCAATCCTGCAATAACTTTAATAAATGCGAAATTCGAAATACTGCGAATGACATAGTCAAATTTGATACTGATTTAAAAGAAAATTACTGCTCAATTTTTTACCCTAAAATCTCATAAATTTTTTTTCTATTCCATTTATCTCTCTCTTTTTTTCTCTCTCTCCTTCTTCCCCTCTCTCTCTCTTTCCTTTTTCTCTTTCTGCCGTGCTTGTTGATTGGCCTTGGCTATTTATTGCCAAGATTTACTTGGTCCCCAAGCATCCTATGGACACTTGTCCATGTTCTCTTCCTCCTTTTTTTTGTCCTTTCTCTTGCACGTTTTTCGTTTGCTAACTTGTTGTCTAACACTTATACAACACATATATATTCATTCATCACATATATTCATTCATTATATATATATATATATATATAGATATATTTATTCATTATCTTATTACAAAACTTGACTTAAATTATAATAATTTGACTCGTTTTCATATAAAAAGTCTATTTATTTATTTAATTTTTTTAAAATAACTTTTAATTATATAGAATCATAATTGACGACCTAAATTAGCATATTAGTGATTATTTTATATACGGGGACGTCACAAGTTTGTCAATAGATCATTGCTCTTTTCAAATAAAAAAATAATTCTATGTCTATATATATGTCTTTTTTTTCCATTTATACTACTAATAATTAATATTAATACTACTAATAAAAATAACTTAGAATAAAAAACTTTTAATTCACTATTTTACTCTTATAAAGAATTTTAAATACAACATTATCCTTCCGTAGTTAAATATCTAAATTATCATCATATATTTATATGTTTAAATCTTCAAATTACCCCTAACGTCTCTTTTAATTCTCTCTTCATTGTGTATAAATATCAGTATCTATAAAAAAATTTAATTGACTACGTTACCCTTAAAAAATATATGCATCATTATAGTTTTCAGTAAAATATTCAAAAAATCTTTAAAAACTTCATCAATCTAACATTATTTATTTAAAATATAAAGATAACATTATGCTTATATATGTGTATTTTGTTTTATCCAAAATTTCAGTCATTTCATTTTTAAGATAAAAAAATAAATTTTATGTAATTTTTTTAAAATAATTTATGTTAAATCAACATAATTTTTCAATCACAGTAAACTTTTTATATATTTTTAAGAGATTATATAAAAAAATATTAGTATATTTTTAAGTAAAACTTAAATTTTAGAATTTTAATATTCTTTTAAGCTATATATTATAAAATAATTTATTATATTTTAGTGTTAATAACACTTTTAGTCCCTGAAATATGCATGTTTTATCAGTTTAGTTCTCATTATCAATGTTGTCAATTTGGTTTCTCAAGGTTTGAGAAAGAGAAGAGAGAAAGGAGGGGAAGAACAAAGGAAAGGAGGGGATGTATTAAGCAAAGAAAGGGATTTGAAGATAAGGGATAGGATCGATTAGATTTGATGAACAGTAAAGGGTAGGGAGGGGGGAGAGAAGGGAGCCAAGTCACTGGTTGACTTAATAGTATTTCAAAAGAAAATAAAGTTCATGGAGTAAGTTTTCAAGAACCTCTTGTATATTAATTTTTTTGCATTGGTTCATATTGACATTGGTGGATAACTAATACATGTATGTATCTAAATGGTAAATAATTTGAACTGGAATTACTTGGGCTGGTAGAATATTTTAGATGGTTGAAATGATGATCCTTTAAATTGAAATGCAGAAAACACTCATATATCATCTTTCTGGGAGGTAATTAAGAGAGAATTAAAGTAAGATGCTTGGGGGTGGCATGGAAGAGTGCAATGTCGAATGATTTACACTGTCTATTGCCTATCTTTGATTCATTTGATGCAGTAGGAGCATATTTATATCTAATGCTTATGCTCTTAATTAATTTTGCTGCTTGTCATTAATTTAGGTTATCCCGAACAAGTAATTCAGATGGAGAAGCTGGAGAAGTCTACTTTGATGATTAAATGCTTATCTTGTTGCAATTTTGTCACAAAATTGGTTGGAAATTTTTTTTGTACAACTTAATGGTTGTTCTTCAGATTTTTCAAATTCAGTAATGCTTCCTAGTGCTGTGAAAATGTAACCAATGCAGGACTAGAGGGGTTTACCTATTGCAAGGATTAAGAAGGAGAAGGTTTTTGATGACAAAGGTTGATTGTTGCCCGATGCCTGTAATATTAGGTGAATGCCTTGTTGTTTTTACTGTGCTGATGCTCCTGCTGTTGTTGCTCTGGTATGTTTTGGGGAAGCTAGATGGAGGCTGAGCTTGTGGAGATGTAAATTGGGATTGATTTTTCCTTTGCTTCTTGTAATATTCTTTTGATCCATTTTACCTTCTTTTGTCATATAAGATATTGTTAGTAGCTTGACTATCCATTTTTCATCTGGTGTGGAATCCCTGGATATTTAAAATTTTCATTCTAGTGAAAATGCAATGAGTTAGGATTTATTATTGAACAAAAGTATATTAATTATCATTATAGGCGTTTATTTAAACACAAAAAATCAGTTGCTTAGAAATAATAATTATTGGTGTTTAAATAAAAGTCATAAGATAGCTCCGGTCACCGAAATTTTACAAGGAAGTTGTCGATTAAATAAGCGTCACTTCATTATTTAGGAAACGTCACTTTAATTTTTATAGTGTTTAATTATACGTTGATAATTTTTCCGACAAAAGTTTTGACGACGTTAATAACAACTGTCAGTAATAATATTTTGTGGCATTTTATTTACATTTTACCGGTGTTTAAACGCCGATAAATATTTTTTTTCTTACAGTGTTTGAAGAAATTTTTTTTCTTTCTAAACTTTTATCCATTCAGTGGACTTTCAATCAGTGGCAAGTTTTTGCACACTATCGATTAGGTGGATTTCATTGAATGGTGAGTCTATCTACTATCCTTGAATTGTTCATTGTGTTATCTATAAGCTTTAAAGGCATCGTGGCATTACCTTAGAAATATTGACAAGAACGGGACATGAATCGAAATGACACGAATAGGATATAACACAAAGATTAGATAACTTGATTGACACCCTCCTAAAATACTCAGTGACATGCTTTGTGAGAGATGCGTACTATATTCTCTTCACTTGCATTGAGAGCATAAACAAACCAAATGTAATTGACACCCTCTTGAATACTCATTAACATGCTTTGTGAGAGATGCATACTGTATTCTATTCTGAAGCACTGAGAGCATAAACAAACCAAGTTGTTAACATCATGAATGCTGACAAAGAAGCACCAATAATAAATCCCAATTCCAAAGCCACCGTGGACTTTAATCCTAAAACTGCAGAAGAAATTCTGTAATCCAAACAATCGTCATAGTGAAACAAATAGTCATAAGTATCATGATTCCTTGTATTAATATATAAGTTTTCCCAATGTTCCCAATTAAAAAAAAAACACCCGTACATTGTACTTTTTCTTGTGGCGCTTTAGTATTGATACTATTTTGTTTGGCCAACTGCATTGGCTTCTTGATGTCTACTCAAAGCAAAGTCTAATTTGAAATCCAAGTTGCTCCATTGTGACTTGAACACCACAAGTTCGAGTTGCCAAAAAAAAAAAATTCTCTATATGCGTGGTTAAATTGTATACATTGAACCTTTTCAAATTGTTAGTATCACTTGACGTTTCACATGCCAACTTTTCTTATGCATATATACTGAAGCACATGCACCCCTTTATTCACTAATGTCAAAAGTCATTTCCATGGAATTCATCCATCCCATCAAACAGGAACTTTCTTTTTTTTTTTTTATCAAACAGGAATTGCCTCGGTATCTTGTCTAGCTTTCTACTATTCCAATCAAATCATATTTTTTTGATCGGTTAATCAAATCATCCTCAGTCAAACAAATATAGCATCATTAAGTGTAGTGATCAAACATATTTGATGCCAGCAGGTATGAGATTCTTCCTGTATATTTGATTTTAAAGCTTGATAGAACATGTGAAGCTTGTAGACGTAACACAATCTCAAAGGCATATATTTGTCTGATTTTTATTCTGATAAACAAACAAGACATGAGAATTTTCCATCCACAAATGTACAATAATATAGTAGTTAAATAAGTTGTCGCAAGTCGAAACTGTGCACAAGGATGTTTTCTATAGTAGGTTTAGAAGAAGTAAGTGATTGAGAGTCTTACTCCTATTTTGAAGGGTCAGACTTTCGGAATGAAAAATGGAAATAAATTAGAACAAAATTGTAACTAAAGCTAAAATAAGGAAATAAAAGTCACAGAATTGGAATTGAAACAGGGAGCACTTGTAACTGGGGAGATTAAACCGAACCTTTTAAGCCGGTGTATGTCCCAAGAATATTACACAGTTCATTTGACTTTATACATCTAATTGTCATATGGCATGTATTGTGAGTTTGATAAAGAATTGGGTTCAGACCAATGAAAAAAATTAGCTGTGACATTACAGGACTAGAGAGAGAAAAAAAAAAGGGTTCGACTTTGGGAGAAAAGACAGAAACCACTCACACCCTTTTCTCTTGCCATAAACAGTTTTCTTTTGGTTCTTCCCCAAGTATGAGTGATGCTCTTATGAGAAATCATTAAGGACATAGTCCAGTGGCATGGCATAGCCACCTGATTTGCTGATTAGATTGCCTGTAGGATAATGGAAGGAAGCTCAACTTTTTTCATCTTTAGTTGTTTACATAAGTTTTTCAACCACATTCCTGTAAGATATATTAAAAAAGAAGAAAAGAAAAAAGAAAGCAGCAACTCGATGCACGAGACTCTCAACATTATGGGATCTGTTGAAGTTAGATGTATAAATCTTACCGTTTATGTAATTTGTCGGTGTCTTTGTGCCAGCCTAACTACTAACTAGTTTTGATTTAGGCAATTTCATTCTTCTCCTTCCCAATTGTAAGGTGGGATTCCACCAATTTCATTCCTGTTCTTCCCAATTGGAAGATAAGATTCCACCAATTTCCATTGGAATCGTTGCATGAATGCACCAACTTTTCTTTCACTTAATACTGTCTCCCAAGTGCTCTAATGCTTGTAAAGAGCCACTTGGAATAATACTTGGGGAAATGTAATCGATCGGTCCATGTTATTCATCAGTTTGAATAAAATAAGGCATAATTACTTTGATTATGGAACAGCAGCTAATTCACAAATAACACTTTTAATGAAAGAGAGTTGTTTTGTTATGACATTAAGACAAAACAAGCATATGAAACTTGCACGTGTATGTGCACGAAGTGAGTGAGAAAGACAGAGTGGTAAGCAAAAGATGACATAAAGAGCATACTTTATATATTCTTTGTGCCTTCGAGTAAGTAGATACACCAAAGCTTGTGAGTGTTCAAAAGTTAAGTAGGATTATGTACATAAATATTTGTTTGTGAATCGTTATCTAATGTTTAATATTTTGAAACATTAGATAAAGATTGGGGCATAAGAGCATACAAGATTACTCCAAAACTTTGAAAGCAACATGATGTATGAGTTCTCTCGAAGTTTAATATTTTGAAAATACACCGTATAAAGTTAGAAACTATGATGTGTAATGGGACATGTCATTTCAAACATTTTGGTGATTAAAGTAAGTAACGCAGTGTTTTAAGTAATAAATATTGCTAGAGTTCTCATATCAATATAATAATATCTTCCAAACTAGAATACAGGTTTTATGAGTCTCTCTATCTATAGCCGCATACTTTTGAATTGTAAGTTTTAACAAATATATCTTTCAAATTAATGAGGTGAGGTCCTATAGACATTTTCAAGAGAAGTGTCTACTCTTCATACCACCAACTTCTCACAATCACCACACAACCTGCATGCATCATATAGCATTAAAACCCTAACACCATTTGGTGGTCAATAATTTCAATCCCACTTCCTAACAAAATATGGCAAAGATAGAAACAGCTACCCTTAGAGAACCACAAAAACTATTCTCTCTTTTATTGGATTCTATAATGAACAGAAGAATTTTTGTCGATTCACCAATGCGTAATACTTTTGCTAATGGATAAGGGAATCTAAAGAAGACTGACAGTGCTGTTTCTCTTTAGGTTTGCTTTCTTTGTGTATAAAAGGCCATTACTCATTTCAGTTTACTCAAACAGGGGCAAGAGAGAGAGAGAAAGATGGGAGACCAGAAGCTATGTGGCGCATTGGGGCTAGTACTCACCAAATTGAAACCCTACTTGGCTATGGTCTCCCTCCAATTTGGGTATGCAGGGATGTTTATAATCACCATGGTTTCTTTGAAGCGTGGCATGAGTCATTGGGTCCTGGTAGTGTACCGCCATGCAGTTGCCACACTAGCCATGGCTCCATTTGCACTTCTTCTTGAAAGGTAAGTCTGTTTTGTCTTCTCTCTCTCTCTCTCTCTCTCTCTCTCTCTCTTGTATTCATATTTAGAGGTATATATATTGAAGCGGACAATTGTTTGTCTCTTGTTTTGCAGGAAGATCAGGCCAAAGATGACAATCTCAATCTTCCTGAAAATAATGCTGCTCGGCTTACTAGAGTAATGCTCTTATACCCTCAAGAATTTATTTTATTTTTTTGTATACAAACTACGAAATACAACGGCAACCCGACCATCCTCTTTTTTGAAACGAAAACCAACTGGAAAATTCATTTCTTCTTACAAAAATTTTTATGTTATATTTGTCAATTATAAGAACATAATATATCAGTATGGGATGTGCTATATATTACATTGATGTGAGTCAAGTTTTAACAGTTAACACCTTCTCGTAGCTCTGACTCTTATTCGTATATAAAGATACAGATAAAAGATCTAAAACAACAGTGGCAATATAACAATGTGAATAAAGGAGGAATTGGAAGAACTTAACCAAAATTTTCTGAAGTTTACTATGATATTATGTTAGAACATCCGATTTAAAACCAGCTTTCCATTTACGTTCGGGAGAAAAAAAACTCTAATAAAGACCTGAAAACTTTCCAACACCCATTACACAACTTACACATTTATGAATTTTCTTAATCATTAGGACAAACATGTCCACATGTTTAAGAAACATGGCACAAAAGAGTGCATGAAAGCAAATATGAAGAATAAATATGTCCATTTGTTTAAGATTCATAGTACTACCGATTGTGAACCATACTAAAAGATAATAGTGTGTATTTTTAAAAAACATGGTGATGAATCCTGGCTTGCTTTACACTATAAGGTAGCATGCTTGTGTTTCATGCTTTTTATTGTTAAGTGGGGCAAGTGTATATGCTTTATCAGTCCCCTATATGGTTTTCTGCTCAATATTTTTATACGTCACAGACAATAATGGCATGAATAAAGGAGGAACTGATTGAATTGGAATAAAAAGAGTTTTCCAAAACCTACTGAAATCAAACTTTAAGATAATGTTAGGACATTAAACTCGAAACTAATTGACAATTAGTAAAATGCTGACAAAGTTTATATATTATATCGATATGAGACAAGCTCTAATAAAGACACATAAACTTTCCGAACACCCATTATACAACTTATACATTTACATGAGTTTTTAAAATCGTTAGAACAAATATGTCCATTTGCACAAGATTCATGGAACAAAAGATAGTGCATCAGAAAGCAAATATAAAGAACAAATACGTCCATTTGCTGAATTCTCATAGCACAAACTAGTGTGCCTGAAAGCAAACATGAGGAATCATATACTAAAAGATATTCCTCATATCTGCTTACACAATGAGAACAGTTTGCATGGCTAAACGTCAACATTGGCAATAACCCCATGTGTATGGGTTATTGAAAGGTGAAACCTACCTGGGCCACTCAATTGGGTGGGTTGAGAATAGAATTAGAATTACTAAAGTGCACTTAGCATCAAAATCAAACACTTTATTCGACGAACGACAATATTATCATAAATAACATTCGATTTGAGTCACATCCTGGAGCCTACATATTTTTTTTATTTTTATCCAATCATCTATGCAATAAAATACAATATAATTTAAATCTCAAAAAATAAATAAAATGACTTTATTTTTCGTGGTTTAAATTTCTTTAAATTTTTACTTTAAAGTTAATCCGATGACTAATATTAATACCCTAAATTTAATATAGAAAATAGAATTCTAAAAGTGTGTTTAGGATAACTTTTTAAAACTACTTCTAAAACTTATAACTTCTCAGAAGTACTTTAAAAAAAATAGTGTTAGGAACCGCTTCACCACCACCACCACCATTGCAGCCAAGCCACCCCCACCGCCACTACCGTTGTCGCCACATTACCACCACCACTGCCCCACCGCCTCACTACCATCATCCCCACTACCACCATCACCATCATCACCTCCACCGTCACTCCACTACCACTACCACCACTACCGTTGTCACCACCCTACCACCATCACGGTTACTGTCTCATCACCACCCCATCCCCACAACCATCACCACTACCGTCGTCACCACCATCGCCGCCACCCTCACCACCACAGTTATTGCCCCACCACCCCACCCCCACCAACCCACCACCATCATTATCATCTCATTCTTATATTTATTACCACTATCATAATCATCTTATTACCACCATCGCCTACCCTTATCACCCACCACTATCCACCACCACCCGTTGTCACCCACCATCGCCGCCAACCACTGTCACCCATCCTCACCACACCTACTACCACCATCACCGCATTCGTTACCACCCATCCCACTGTCACCTAGAAACACCTGTTGTCCCCCACCACCACCATTTTCACCGCCCACCATCACAACCCACCACCGCCACTGCCACCACCACTGTCAACCACAATCATCGTCGCCCACCACCACCCACACCCACTACCACCACCGCGGTCACTCATGACTATCACTACCACCATTGTCACCCAAAATCCACCACCACCACAGTGATCACCTCCCACCACAACCATTATCGTCTCCCACCACTATCACTACAAATGGTACTTAAATTCTGTTCTTTCTTCTCTATGTTTTGGATTTGATTTTTGTTGTAAATAGAAATATGTCTATTGTTGATTATTTATTTTATTACTTTATGCCTTCAGGCATGGGAAATAACTAATTCTCAAATATAAGATGTGATAAAGGTATCTTATTTTCCTCTCTAAACCTATCCCAAAAACTCAATTACATGGGAAAACTATGACTCAGTTTTTTAATTTTAGAATTAAAAAAAATATATTTTATTAAATTCTCACTGACGGTTGGCGAACTATTTAGCTGGACTGCCTGATGGGCGTTGCAAGTCCGGGTCATAAGCGGTTTAACTTATGAAAATAATAATGGGAGTCTGATACACTATACTGGGTCATTTTTCCGGATATCATTTTCGCAACACCAAATTTTTATTGTGACTTGTTGAAAAACCAGAGAACCACTAGATACTAATGAGTATTGTATTTGTGTATTTGATGATTGGATTGCCAGGCCCGTATTCGATCAAAACTTATACTACGTGGGAATGCAGTACACATCAGCAACATTTGCATCTGCCACAATCAATGTCCTCCCTGCCATTACATTTATAATGGCAGTTATTTTCAGGTACAATCACAATCACAATCACGACATGGTAGGATTTAGTGAGAATCACTAATATAATGGTCCACATAGAAACAGGCTTGACTAGCTACAAGGGGAACCATTTTTCTTGCAGGAAAGGAAAACATATATTTCATTAAAAAAATACTACATAATTCAAATAAAATCTAAAAAGTGCGACATAAATGTATATTATCACTTGAATGAGTATTAGATGAGTGACTCTTACTGAAAAAATTGATGGGATCCATTTTTTTAAGAGATGATATGCATTTGAGTTGTATAATATTACTCATTTCATATATGTATCTATAGGTGTCAAGGATAAATTTTTTATTCGTGTTTCCACCGAATGGATCGAAACATTTTGGTTTCTATAGAATTGGTATTTCAATATCGAAAGTCATATGATTCGAGGTGTTTTAATAAAATTTCGATGTTTTGAGGCATGTCAAGGTATTTTCGATATGTTTCAAAAAACTTCAGAAACAAATTTTAAAATTTTCTCCGCTTTCCAAGTTGTTCTGGAGATGTTTCTGAAACATTTCCATTTTTTGGCCAAGCATCAAAGCCCTTTTACTGGATTGAGGCTAGCTAGCCCTTTACTAGAATAATAAAAAGAAACTATACAAGCATCAAATTAAACAAAGTTTTGATTCTTGGTAGGGGAGGGTGTGATGCTTGGCATTTTTCATTACCTATCTGCTATATATTTATGCTCTTTTGATGTGATTAGGTTGGAGAGAGTTAAAATGAAACAGATACACAGTGTAGCAAAGGTGGTCGGAACAGTCATTATAGTCACCGGAGCAATGCTGATGAATTTGTACAAAGGTCCCATTGTTGATATCTTATTCTCCGGAGGAGGAGGAGGAGGAAACCACCATAAACACAGCAGTAGCTCTTCTGCTCAGCACTGGACCACCGGGACAATAATGCTCCTTTCCTGTGTTTTTGGTTGGTCTGGTTTCTTCATACTGCAAGTGAGTTCTCAACTGCCTATGCACATACGTCTTTTTCAAACATTTTTTACCCTTACTTTAACTCCAACAACTAAAAAAAAAAAGATGGGAATTTGTTTTGATGCTATTGCGGAATTTGGGTAGGGTTAAACGTACACTTGTTCCAGGTATGATGGCGGTTTATATGACTCGAATTCTTAACAAATTTTAAAAAGTTTTCAGTGCTTTATTTTTAAGTGAAAAATATTATTTTAACTTAATTTAGATACTATACATATCATTACTTTAACTCGAACAACTAAAAAGAAAAAAAGATGAAAATTTGTTTGTATTGAAATTGGGATAGGGTTAAATGAATACTTGTTCCTGTTATAACGGCGGTTTAAGTGACCCTAATTCTTAATATGTTTAAAACTTTTTCAATGCTTTATTTTTAAGTGAAAATTGTTATTTTGACTTAATTTGGTGATTATTGAATTAAAGTGGGTTCAATCTAATATTGAAATTTATAATTAATCCAATAACGGCATTAAATTAAGTCTCAAATTAGTCTCCGCACTTTTTAATTGGTCTTAAAAAAGAAATTAAATTAAATTACACTTTAACCCCTCAACTATATCCTTTGTCTCATATTGTCCTCTTCACTATCTTCTTTCGCACATTGTACCTCCAAGTATACTTACTAGTTTCACTTTGCCCCTTAAGCTATCATGTTTATGATTATTGATTTGAAATTGCCCTAACTGTAGACATTAAAGATGCATATTTTAATATGTAGTTGCACACCTCACACTCAAAACATGCTCGTTTTGGGGAAATGTGAAACTTGTTCAAATAATTAAGTGGGCAATGTCAGAAATTCAATAGTTGAGGGGCAAATTGAGATCAAGGCCATAGCTGAAGTGTAATTCACCCAAAAAAATAAACACAAAGACTTGTTAAACTTTCAATTTGCCTTAACCTGCATCATCTATAACAATTTAAGGATTCCTTTTAGGAAATTAAAATTTACCCTTTTTTTAGTTTTACAATAAACAAAGTTGATTAGTTGTAAATCTATCACTGCAACATGATTGAATTTGAACAATAATGTGGGTGTAATTTTGGCTCAGTCAATTACCTTGAAGGAGTACCCAGCAGAGCTCTCTCTCGCAGCTTTGATATGCTTGTTGGGCATGGTTGAAGGTGGAGCAGTGGCACTTGTCATGGAAAGAGACATGAGTGCTTGGGTAGTTGGTTTCGACTCCAGGCTTCTTGCTGCAGTCTATTCTGTAAGTAACATTTCATATAACAACACTACTATTTGGATCTAATTTATTGAGTTAATCCATCACAATCATTAGATTGAAAGTAAGTCTCAACTAATATTGGGATTTATTGTTAATTTAACGACAACGATTGATTAGATCAATAAAGGGATACACTTGAATACATAATGAATAATATCTTATCGGACGATAATGTATTGGAAAGAATTTGAATCCACTTCACCATACAATTATTTATGCACCATTTCCTTGGTGATGAAACTTATGAGAACGTATTCTTACCCCCTATGCAAAGAGATTGCTTCGGTAACTCGAGATCCAAACCTAATTATAATGAAAGAGCATTACTATTGTGTAAATACTCATTCTCGTTTATGAGCCTGAAAGTTGAAGGACAAAATGATATTATATTTTTCTGATAATATATGTATACAGTTTTGAAGAAAAAGTGGTCTGGTCTCAATTGCCCATGTGTCTAACTTGATGAACATGTTTTTTTCCTGTGTTTAGGGGATAGTTTGCTCTGGAATTGCATACTATTTGCAAAGTATGGTGAACAAGGCTCGAGGTCCACTGTTTGTAAGTGCATTCAGCCCTCTCTGCATGATCATCACGGCCATTCTAGGGGCCTTAGTTTTGTCCGAGCAAGTTCACCTCGGAAGGTATTATTGTACTAGCACTTCCTCTCTCTCAAACTCATCTACCATAACTCTCAGATTGTGTAACATGTAGCAGATATTTAGCAGGCAATCGAGTTGTGTCATGTAATGTTCGGATTTTGATATTTCAATGTAATGTCACCTAAGTATAAAATTGTGAATTAGAAACCACAAGTCTAGATCAAGAAATGAATCATATTAAAATACAAATTGGACATTTTCGTCTTATAAGACCAATTAATAAAAGATTTTTCATATCGAACTCTAGTTATATATGTTTAATACTAACTCGACCCATTTATTTTTATTATCAATTAATCATTTCATTTATGGGTTGCTGTCATCTTAATCTAAAAAAGATTGCTAAGTTTTGTTGTACAGATTGCTCAAGATTTAATTGGTGTTAAACTTGCTCATAAATCTCATGATTGTTAATGTTGATCTCAGTTTAATTGGAGCCATCATCATTGTCATCGGTCTGTACTCAGTGGTGTGGGGAAAAAGCAAAGATCAGCCAAGTTCCATGAACTCCATAACCAGTGAGAATGGCCAATCCAATGAATTGCCAGTAGTTAACACCACCAAATCCAGCGTTAAGGTTGGTGGTGATGGCATTGATGGACCAGTAAAAAGTTGTCTACCACAGGAGCCATGATAGAGAAGCACAATCTCTCTCTCTCTCTCTCTCTGTTTCACCTCGTGGAACTGAATCTAAATATGTCGTTTTTTGTGCATCAATACAAGTTGAAATCCATGTTTCTCAAGTTAACTGAATCACTGCAACTGTTTTTGTTAACGTTTGTTTTCCGAGGCGTTTATTAACTTTGGGAGGAAGGCGATATGAATTCGAGTCCGACAATCAACCTCAACAAAAGAGGAGAAAAGTTACCAACCACTCATCTCTGTTGAACCCCTCAATTGATGAAGCCTTTTACCCTTAGTCGGTCTTTTTTATTGTCTTTAAAATTTGAAATGTATCATACTGTGACTCAACTAAATCAAAGAATCTGTTTATCCATGTTCTCCCTGTGCACCTTCTCAATTTGTTTTTTTTTTTTTTACTTTCCAGTTGCTCTCTTTTTTCTCTATTGCTTTAGTTTGATTAACGAATCAGCCATTTGCAATATGCTGTGTTTGTTTTGCGAAAGTATCATGTCACATCCTACTTTCAAATTGTGATGATAGTAAATTGCCTGCCAATTAAGTCTTCCAAACCCTACTAAAAGCAAGGACCTGGTGCACTAGGATCCTTATTGTCAAATTGATCAAAATCGCGAACCTCAAAAACAAATACAGCCGACATACAGGTACTAACCATAGTCTTTGATGAACAACAGAAATTAACTTTCACAAGCAAAGATTGCTATATTCTGCATGTGGATTTGCTTACAAGTTTCAAATCAATGAATTAAATCAAGAACTAGTTTAAATTTGTGGGTTTTTGCTTACTGATCATTTCATGGCTTGAAGTGAGAGGAATTACCCCAATTGGATTAGGTTTTAGATAATCAGATTTGCATGGAGAGAGAGAGAGAGAGAGAGAGAGAGAGAGAGAGTAATAACTCTACTTGAGAAGCTAGACTGAGATGAAAGATAAGAGAGCCAGAGAATAGAGTTTGAATCCGAAAAGAGGGAAGAGAAGCTCGAATAACTGGGATGAGAGGTGCAGCTATGAGTGAGAGACAGGGTCTGCAATCAAAAATCTGTTAGAGCCCTGACCCTACTTTCTCAGATGTATATATAGACACACACACACGCGCACACACACACACACACGCACACACACCCCTAATTTACGAAGTTCAGTTTGGATTTGTTCCTAACAAATCAAGACCTCAATTCAAATACTTAAATTGAGTTTTATTTTTTTCCCCAAAACCAACCCAATAACAGAATTATTATCTCACACCCTAATATTTGGATATTTCGGGTCCAAGTTGACCCTGTTCAAGTTGCACCCCTAACCAATCAGATGTTTTTCCAAGAAGCTATAAGTTACCATGTAAGGAAACTCGGCTTGTATATCTAAAAGGCTAGATGCATCCAGAAAGAGTTCAGTTGAGTAGAAGAGGGTATTGCTATTTGGATTTTATTTTGAAGGTCAAAATGACATTGGGTAGCCAAACAGAAGAATTAGTTTCTTGATGTCTTGACATTTGACAATCAGCATCAAGAAGTAAAGGAGCAGCATGATAAGAGGGTTTAAATTGATAATTTCACTGCGAGCACCAAGTCTTTTTCTAAATGTTTTAATGTCATTATTTAAGGTATTTCTACAAACTCTTATGATTTGGTCCACCCTTTCATTGAAGCAAAGTTCAAATTTTCCCTCAAAACTTCATCTTGATTGAAGTTCCTCTTCATCTCTAAGATCCAAATGCAATAAATTTTTCTTCGAAGAATCAAGAATGTAGTATTAGGATCAGATAGAAAGTACCAAGCTCACTTTCCGGTAAAAAAACCACCATGCACATTATAGAATGGGGCATAACAATCACAAAAATATTAAACTGACTCTTCACAGAATTAAGTGCATACAAATTCAATGTAGTGAATGCATGAATATCAACTGTGGAACATACCAAAAAAATTTGGCCAATGATAATTACCTGAGATCAACCATGCAGGGGGCATTTTTTTTTCTCTCCATGTCCCTAGCTGCAAAACCCAGTGGCACTCAACTTCATAACACAACTGAATTTCAAATTCACTATAACCATTTTAAAATGCATTAGACTTTTTGGGAGGATACATCAAACACAACATTTTAAAAACTTCCTTCGAGACATATATACCCTAATGAATTACTAAACTAGCTGAATTTATCAACCGTACCATTAAAATTCTGTATATCCTACATCACAGGCCACACGCTCCCAACCCCATATTAAATTAACTGAAAAGGAAAATGCATCATATATCTTTGTACTTCTACGATGAAGGCCCTCGTCACGTCATCTCTCAAGTCAACTACCCATGATTCAATCACTCTGCTCATCATCACCTGTGAAATAAAGGAAGAAAGATATAAAAGCTCCAACTTAACAACCTCCAGATTTGACCAAAAAAAAACAACCTCCGGATGAATTGGATTGGAAAGATAGTATATCAGACTGTCTCAATGCAAGGTCACAAAATATAGCATGTAAGTTTGTTTTGTGAAAAAATGCAGACTCTCATAATGAGACAAAATGAAGCCATCTTTTTTTGCGCGTTTTTGAAAGTTTGTTTAGTTGTTTGGGTCAAGAAATATGGGATAAGCCTTGAAAAACTTCAAAATTATCAGTTTCATTCTGCATTAAATTTGCATGTGAACAACTACAACCACATCTCACTAAACTCTTCCATTGTAGACTAGAGCCAAAGACCTGTCAAAAACACTCTCCCTAGATTCTATGGTCCCCGATGTCAAAAGGGTACTAAACAACCACTAATGTGGAAATTATTTGCAATTAGTAACTTATCTCTGAGTTTGATCAATGTATCCATATTTCTAAATTCCTTTTTTTTTACCCGATATGATTTCAAGAGGACCACAATTCCTGTGTTACATACAATAAGGACAGGTTACCAGCACATACCTAAGAAGCACATACACGAGATACGAATACGACACAACCCGGACATGCATACACGACATTTCTAAAATAAGTAAGACACGGATACGTTAGAAACACTCTATATATAAAAAATTATATAATTTATCACAAATATAGTGATAATGATATATTATTCATAATAATTTAGTACTTTATGATAAGTAAATGTTATGTCATCTAGTGTGAATTTTTAGACTAACGTCATTGTTAGAGTTCTTATTTTATATATAAAGTCATAAGTCTATTAGAGTAGGGTAATATTGGAATTACCCTAAATATTACTTAGTTATAAATAAGATGGTATATGTGAAACCCGAGCATACATGCATAGTGCGTAGATAAAAAAAATTAGAAAAATATTTTTATAGGGCTTGTTTTAATATGTATGTAATTATAAAACAATTCAATTAAAAATTAAAACAAAATAGGATTTGAGGTATTTACGAAAATACCATTGCATGGCATTTTCTTCCAAGCTGCTGTCCAGCTGCAGCAGGACGTTCCTCACCACTTTGCAACACTCCAAAAGGTTTGAGGAGCTGCTCAAGGCTTCTGCTGAGTGTTAAGATCAGATAGAAACGGTTGGATGAGAGAGAAAGAAAAGAGAGAAGTTAGAGAGAGAAAGATGGAGTGAAGATCAAATTTTCTTGGGAGGCGATTCGAGCACCAAGGGGTACTTTGCTAACCTAATTAGGGTGCTAGGAGTTCATTTTTTTATGTTTAAAACATGTTTTACATACGATACAAGCATTAAATCATGTTTTGAAATTTTCGTGTTTACATGGGTATTGGAACAAGTTTGAGTTTTAGTTTGGTTTTAGCTTGAATTGAGGTTTGGGAATGGTTTTTGAGTGGTTAATATGAAGTTTAGTGGTGGTTTGAAGGGTGGCCGTGGTCGGCGGTGGTGGTTCGAAGAAGATGAAGTTCATGGTTAGGGTTTGAGTATCTTGAAAATCAAAGCTTTGAATCTTGAGTTTTAAAAATGTAAAGTGTATTGGTCTAGACTAAAACCAACCTTAAGAATTTATTGGTGACCTTAGAAATGGATTTTGAGTTCATGTGGTGGGACAAAAAGGCAATTGCAAGTCTGGTCACGAGGTGTAAAACCTTATTTTTTCAAACTTTGGTTCAATTTTTGGATAAGTTAGAGGTTGATTTGAAGGGTCTCACCTATGGAGATCTGAAGATGGTCGTGGTGCGGGATTAGGATCTGAAAACAGGTCTAAAGGTGTTCAGTGGAGTGAGTTATGAATTAATATGTGGTGTAAAATGTCAATTTTCCCCTCCAATGGCAATTTGACCCAACGTTTGGGTATTTTCACCAAACAAATTTTATATTCATTCTTAGGTAGGTTAATTGAATATGTGTATGGAATTTCAGAAAAATAATATCATTTTAGTTTTGGTTGTTTCGGATCGAAAAGCAATGCAAAGTAGGGTTTCTCAATTCTAGATCAAACGAAGCTTTTCAAAGTCAGTTTTAAATTATGTCTTGCATTATTTTTAACTATTAGCATATTTTAAAATTATATGATTGGGTATTTGAACTCAGACTTGGAATTTTAGATCTGAATTAATGTTTTGAGTGTGGTAACGCACAATAGTCCGAAACAATAGATTTGACTATATCGGAATCCTTTTAAACTAAATATAAGTGCACAAAGGTCGGGTGGCAAAAAGATTTATGTTCTAGTTTGAGGCCATAGAGGATGCTCATTGAGTTCATAAACACCCGGATGACCAGTTGATCTTCGGACTTTGGGTACTGAAATTAAGTTCTGACGAATACGAAATGTCACGAAACAAATTCATATACATTCATTTGCATCAGTTAAGTTATTTTTGAGTCGATACTCATTTGTATTCATCCATGTGTCAACTGTAAAAGTGAAGTGTACTGCTTCACATTAATTAGAAATAAAAGTACATGATATCAAGTTTATTTTCTTGTATGTGAGGAATCAATTTTGATGAATTGATTTGGGTTGAATTGCTTAAACTATGGATCAAATATGCTTTTATAAAAACTTGTGATTTTAGTATTATCTCTTATGCCGAGTTATTGATAGCTTGACATAACTTACATGTTGATTTGGACAATACACAGTTGTTGTGAGACAGCTTGCCTTTACTTAAATATTGTACATAGGCCGACATTGCTTAAATGTTGTTAATAGCCTAACATTGCTTAAATGTTGTTGATAGCTTGACAATACTTAAATGTTGTTATTTGACTCATTACTTATGGATATTTAATATTTGAATATATGATGTTGATTTGAATTTAAAAGTAAGTTGAAAACACTTTGATTTTGCCGTTCTCCTCAGATTGTGAACATATTTTGGTGAAATGATATTTGATCCATATTTTTATTATATTTCCTTTAATTATGATGTTTAGTACGCTCAAGAAAATTATTAGTTTTAGGATGCCAAAATCTAAAATGAGGTCCACTACTGCATTAGCATGGTAGAGATGAAATCCCTAATATTTGTTTTGGTACAAACGTCACTGTTGTGTACTCTGTTATATAGTTTATCTATTTTACTGTAGCATTAGGTGACATTATTGATTTTAAATGCATTATTGCATTACAAACACAGGTATTGTCACGTGCTGAGTTACGCTTCCATATCTGGGAAATCAAGGTCTCTCGAGATGGGGTGTGACAATATAGGACAACATAGCTCATACACAACTGATACTTCATTTGTTGTATCTTCTTCTCTTTTCTCTATCATTCTCTAACTTTAATATCAATGCATTGCTTTCAACTTGGTATTAGAGCACTTATTTCTTAATTACAAAACTCAGATCTAGCCAACAGAAAGTTACCCGCAACTGTTCAGGCATCGGAGAGATTGCCAAAAAGTGACGCCAGCATCAACAGCAAGAGGAGTTTCAATTGCGTTGCTTTTGTCAAACCTTAATTCTGAGTATGGTGTATTTAAAGATTAGATTTTGGCTAGTTAGAAGCTTCCCGCTGCTGTCAATGTTTATTCTCGCCTTCAACGAGCTTCTCTTCTTCATGGGCCTTCTTCATCTTCTCAAGTTTCCTCCGCCTTAATTTTTAGTGATGGTAGTCGTGGTGTATCACGAGTATGACATAGCGGTGGTCGTCATCTGACCGAAGGTGGTAATCGTGATGGTAGAGGGTCTGGTCGTGCACACTGAGGTGGTCGTTGTAGTCAAGGTAGTCGCTCTGAGTGGAAATATACTTATTGTAGGATTGCTGGACATAATGAGGATTATTAATGAGATAAGCATGGGAGGTCAGCCTATGCTAATCGGGTCTCTATTGATTTGGCTCTACGTGTGTCTCAGCCATCGACCGCTACATCTACTAGATACTGGATCTACATCTGGTTCTAATGATGTCCTTACTTCTCAGCTCAATCAGCTTATCTAGCAGTTATTGTCATTCTCTCCCCATTTGTTTACTTCAACAGCTGGTTTAGCTAATGCAGGCAATTCTGCATATATGGCAACTCAATTAGCCTCATCATCATAGATTATTGATTCAAGAACTAGTGCTCACATGTCTACTATTTCTTCCTTATTTTCAAACTTTCGTTCCACTAACTGTCGTATTGTGTTAGCTAATGTTTTCTTTAGACCAGTTCGTGGAACGAGTGATCTCTATTCTACCGAATCTATGTCATTAACATCTGGTTTATTTGTCTCTCAATTCCCCTTTAACCTATTATCTACGAGTTAGTTAACCAACTCTTTACTGTGTTATATATGAGTTAGTTAACCAACTCTTTACTGTGTTCAGTAACTTTCTCACCATCTTCTTGTGTTTTTCAAGACCTCCGAACGAAGAAGGTGATTTATTTAGCGTATGAGCGGAATGGACCAATGTTACCAAAATTGTGGATCTCTTTGGTACGTGGTCGGAGTACATGAAACGACACTTAGGTATACAATATGATGGGAGTAAGTTTAGCTAGTACGGTATTTTGGATCACAATTCGTTTTGGAACCTTTATGTAAATTGTTTTCACTGCTATATAACATTATATATTATAGAACATTCATAAACACAAAGTTAGTTACTATTCATCTTATAGTTGTGCTTGATTTTCTATTATCTAAAACAATATATAATTATAAATCTATATACATGTAATCAATTAATATGTATTTTATATTTGTACTATGTATTATAAATCGAATTGATTTAGGGTTAATATTATAATTTGAGGTCGTCCATTTTTGGCAATTTGAATCGCGAACCCACCTCATTTACGATCGTTAACCCACTTCGTTTGGGATCACAAACCCACCTCGTTTGGAATCGCGAACCCACCTCGTTTGAGATCGATGTACCCAGATCGTGGGTCCTTAAAGATTTAGTGAATTGTGATAACCATGAAATGAACTTTATTATTTGAATTCTAGAGCAACAGTTCCTGCCTTGAGTGGCTTTTCGATTAAGTCATCCTTCACTACAAAAACTTCATCAAGTCATTCCTACTTTGAATCTTTTTGTTATATTAGAATGTAAAACTTATCAATTAGGCAAGCATCACTATAGTTATTTTCCTTCTAATAGTACAAGTTGTTAGTCTAATCCTTTTGCTATTGTTCATTCTCACATTTGTGGTCCTTCAAGAATAAAAAATATTTTTGAATTTTATTATTTTGTGATCTTTGTTGATAATTATTCTTATATAACTTAATTGTTGTTTATGAAGGATCATTCTGAATTGCCTAAAATTTTTCTTACTTTTGCAATGAAATTCTTGTACAGTTTGTTTTAACGTATTAAGATATTTTGTTCTGATAATGCTCTTGAGCATGTACAATCATTTATGCATACATTTTGCATTGATCATGGTATCATTCATCAAATTACATGTCCACATTCATCTCAGTAAAATGGTGTTGCAGAATGCAAACATCGTCATTTATTGGATGTTGCTCGTACTATCATGTTTAACATGCATATAGCTAAGCCTTATTGGACAAAAGTTGTCCATACTACAGTTTATCTTATTAATCTGATGCCTTCACCCATCCTCGATAACAAGTCTCCATTCTTGTTGTTTTATCCTGATACATCACCCTTTAGCCTAACTCCTCGAGTAATTGGCAATGTTGCATTTTTTCACTTCCTTGATCCGGGTAGGGATAAACTCTCACCTCGCTCAGTAAAGTGTCTTTCTAGGTTACTCTCATACTCAAAAAAGTTACTGTTGTTATGTCAGTGTTGATGTCACATTTTTTGAGTCATCTTATTTTCCTGGGGAATTACTCTTTTCCTAGATTTAATATCTACTAGTCACGAAGAGCTCATATTGCCTCTTATACCCGATTGTGTACCTTCTCTCACTCTAGCTCTTGACCCTCACTTGGAGGTTTACCATTGTTCCACAGACAAACAAGTTGTTCCATATGCTCCAACTCCTCGGCCAATGCCTGCTTCTACTGAGCCTTTCCTCCTGGTCTGTCTAATGAATTGCTCTCTTCTGATTTGCTTATTGCACTGCAAAAAGATACTCGTACTTATACTTAAAATCTCATTTCTAACTGTCTCTTTGCATAGGCTTTCTTCACACTTTCGTTGTTTTGCATCAGCCTCGTCTTTTGTGTTTGTTCGTAGTTCTTTAAAATAGGCATTAACATCTCTTGGATGGAAGCTAGTTATGGATGAAAAAATTAAGGCACTTTATGACAATCATCATAGAGATCTCTCTTCCGTCTAGTAAGAGCTTGTCGGTTGTCGTTAGATCTACACTGTTAAATATCATCTTAATAGATCTGTTAAGCATTTGAAGGCACAGTTGGTTGCTAAGGGCTACACCCAAGCATATGGTGTTGATTACAGTAAGACTATTGTTGCTCATCTTAACTCTATTAGAGTTCTTATTTCTGTTGCAGTCTGTTGTAACTATTTGTATTAACTGGACATAGAGAATGCATTTTTACATGGAAATTTACAGGAGGAGACGTATATGATTCAGCTACCAAGTTATGTTATCACTGTTTAGTGTGTTGGTTGAAGAAAGTAATGCATGGCGGTGGCAAGTGGGTGGGTGGGTGGGTTGGGTTGGGTTAAATTGGATTGAGCTTAAAATAAATCCAATTCATTTTTCACTCACGTAGTAAATGGGTTATAATGGATTGGGTTTATAACGGGTTGGGTTAAACTGATTAACTCATAAAATAATTAAAATTCTTAATAGACACATTAGTACACCAAAACACACACACATTAGTAGTACACCAAAATACAAACATACACACACTAATACACCAAAACACGCACAAACTAATACACTAAAAATATACACACTAATACACTAATATACCAAAAATACACGCACATATACTAACACAAAAACTAAAACACATTTAATTAAAAATAAAATACACATAATGGGTCGAGGTCTATTGTGGGCTATGGGTTAGTCTGTGGGTCATGAGTCAACCTATGGGTTGAGTCAACCATGGGTCGTGTGTCAACATGTGGGTCATGGGTCGACCAGTGGGTCATGGGTAGTGTATTAATATGTGTTTTTGGTGTACTGGTGTGTGTATGTTTTTGTGTATATGTGGGTATTTTTTGGTGTAATAATATGTATTTTTTAATATATTAGTATATTTATTTAATTTTATTACTTGTTTTATTTAATAAAAAGATAAATACTTAACTCAATAGATATTCATTTATAATCTATATTAACCTGCTTAATTAAAATGAATCATGTTATCCAACCCATTTAGAACCCATATTAATTAATATAGGTACCAAACCCATTTATTTATGGGCGAATTGGGTGAATTAATGGGTAATGAATTAAAATTGCCACCTCTAGCTTGAAGCAATCACCACGTGATTGGTTTGATAAATTTAGCACTATTGTGCTTCAATTTGGCTTTCAACTTTCTACTTCAGATCATTCAATCTTCACTCATCGGTCTTTTGCAGTCATTATTGTTTTTCTGTATGTTGATGACACCATCATTAGTAGTAATGCCGCAAATGGTTTTGTCCATTTCAAGGCCTATTTGGGAAAGAAGTTTCACATCAAAAATTTGGGTCTTCTTCAATACTTCCTAGGAATTGAGGTTGCCCGATCAAAAAAGGGTATTAGTTTATGCCAAAGAAAGTACGTACTAAATTTACTATCTAAAACTGGCACTTTTGGTGCGCTTCCCGTTGATAAGCCTATGGATCCTACAGTTAAGTTAGATACTAAGAGTAGCGAAGTGTTTGATAATATAAGAAATTATCAGAAGTTGGCTGGAAAGTTAATTTATCTCAATTACACGCGCCCTGATATTACATATGTTCTTAGTGTAGTTAGCTAGTTCATGCATGCTCATCGTAAACCTCATTGGGAGGTTGTCTACCGCATACTTTGGTACATAAAAGGAGCTCCAAGAAAAGGATTACTATATCGTCCATCATCATCATAACTGTTGTTGCTTTTTTTGATGTTGACTGAGCAAATAGTCATGGTGATAGACAATCTAAATCTGGATATTATACGTTTGTTGGAAATAATCTTGTTACCTAGCATAGTAAGAAGCAGAATTTGTTGCACGTTCTTAGTTCAGAGGCTGAATATTGTGCTATGGCTCATACTGCTCGTGGAGATGTTATGGGTTCATTCTTTGCTCCGTGATATGGAACTTGATGTGTCTTCCCCTATGAAGATGCAATCAAGCAATAATTTTTATTGCAAGTAATCCAATATTTCATGAGCGTACCAAACACATTAAGGTAGACCGTCTTTTCATCCGAGATTTATTAATAAAAAAAAACATCATCAGTCTATATGTTAAGTCTAGTAATGGGTGATATTCTTACCAAGCCATTGGCTCGATCAACTTTTAATAATTTATGTTCCAAGCTAGACATTTTTTATCTTTATACTTCAACTTGAGGGAAAGTGTTAAAGTTCTTATTTTATATATTAAGTCATAAGTCTATTAATGTATGATAATTCCAACATTACTCTAAATATTGCAAAGTTATAAATAAGATGGCGTACAGCAATATAACTCATACACAACTGATTCCTCATTCATTGCCTCTTCTTCTCTTTTCTGTCTTTCTCTAACTCCAACATCAATTTATTGTTTTCAACTATTATAATAGTCAATAATCATTAATTTTTTTTGTAGATGTGTACCAAACATATATAATTAAAAGATTGTCCTCATTTTCTCAATTGCTCTTTTCTATATCTTTTATGTATCTTTTAACTTTTTTTATTATATTTTGAGTACAACTTTAATATGTCTAGTCTAGATAATTAAATGTTCTCTCATTGTATAAGTTACTTATTAGTCCAATTTTTAAGATTTGTTAATCACATATCAACACATGTTTAATATTTAGTAATAGAAATAGTCTAAAGAAGGGTTGCGCACTTGTCTAAAATAAAAATTTTATCATTTAATTATGGACACAGATAAAAGAGTATCAGACACGTATCTGAGCATGTCCAATGAGTGTTGATGTCCGCCATATGTCGAACACGAAGACGTCACCTTCTTGAGAGTGTTTGTGCTCAATATGCACATACCAACAGTCGCAACTATTACTTGCCAATATACCTTCATTGTTTAATGGAAATAGATCAATTCTTACAGATGAAGAATTGATAATTCGTCAACATCGATGTTTTCGTATCAGATACCTTATCGGATACGATGCTAATCGAATACAATTCATACATAGCCGATAGTAAATAAAATGTGAATCATTTGCAAATACTTCTACACACGAAACAAGATGTATAGCTTTTACGTTTAATCTTTACCCTCTCATTTTGAGTTCACATAACAATGCAATACATCAACAAAAATCTCATTTGACTTTGAAGACATGAATGTTTTTTAAGGATTATCTACTATAAAATGTCAAAAGATTATTAAAAAAAATGAGTTAATAGTGCTATAATCTTGGAAGCAAATATTTCTAAATAAACCAACTAGTATTCATTTAATTAGTCATATTTACTTTGTAGATATACCATACTAAGACAATATTACACATTTTTAAAGGTAAAAATTGCTAATTTTGCTTACTATTGGAATAAAATTTCTAAAAAATTGTAATTACCAAGTCGCCAAATAATAGTAAAAATATAAAATACTAGCAATTAACTCAATGTCTGAAGACACTCTACAATACTCAAAATCTAATATTAATTGTGCAACATTTATATTTTAAATAGAAATTTATTTTTCCTTTTCTTTAAATATGCATTTTAAAATTAAAATGCACCGAGTGAAAATAACGGAGATATGTCTGGATTAGTGAAGATTGTGTGGCATTAAGAAGTGTATTAGTTAAATTATACAATATTGGGTGCTACGTAGAGGAGATGATGTTTTTTAGGCGAAAAAAAAAAATTTCAATGAATTTTATACCATTAGATGAAATTGGATGAAGATTGAATTAATCTCAATCATTGTTGTACTTTTATAAATTAGCAATTCAAATTGCTAATTGTAATATTATATAGATATTTCATTATAAACGTATTCTAGCTGTATCCGTATCTTTTTTTTGAAGTTATCGTATCGTTGTATCCGTATTGTCCTGTACCTATATCCGTGTTTCCTAGATTTTTGCTTGAGCCACATTAAAACATGGAAATGAAAACAGTGAACTGCAAAATGGCAGAAGCACTACAGACCACAGCAGACGTTTTCACCTGTGCAATTATAACTAGAAGCACATAAAGTAAAATATGAGAAATAAAGAAAATTATGAAATCAGATCTTCAAATACATTTACCTGCACTACTCTCTCCACCCTGACTGTCATCAACATCGTTGTCATCCTCACCATCACTGTCGTTGTCTTCATCGTCCCCAACATCATCATCATCATCATCAGTATCTTCCACATCATCCTCATCACTTTCAACGGGAACTTTGGGTTTTGGAGGAGGTATAAAGCTCGCCGTGGACCTTCTGCGTGCACTTGAAACAATGTTGCTCATATCAAGGCCTTCGAGTTCTTTTGCTCTTTCCTTTCTCTTTCTCACTTCTTTAATTTCTGCACAAGAGTGCAAGGTGCATTTAGATAAAGTTTGACTTGTCTCCATGACTATCAGATACAAGGTCCAAAATTGCTTTGTAGTTTGTACCCTACTCCCAGGATGAAATATGTCTACTAATGGTCACCAAAATGACCTTTAAGTGCCCTGTGGACCAAGTAAGACCTCTATATATAGACATGTAATTAAATAAGCATTACACATGCAAAATAAGAACTTGCGCTCATACATACTGTATGAACTTCTACTCATATGGCCCTTCAAAATTGGCACTTGCTCTGGTTAATTATGATGGTAAGTTGATATCTCAATCAATAATTTTATATTAACCGCCCTAAAAACGATACTGTATTAGGACCTATGTAACAAGAGAGCGAAAAGGATGTCAAGACAACCTCAAAAAGAAAAGAGACCCAACTGCTAGAGAGAGATGAAGAGAAAGGGCGGAAGAGAAACTCTCCAGAAATCCAGAAAGAACTCTTGATTTAGACATTCTAAAAGTCATCCTCAGTGCACTTACACCCTAAACAGAGTAAGCAACCCAGGGACAAACAAAAGCTATTAAATTGACCCATGATATATTTTTTTTTTCTTTTATTTTGGAGGGGGGGGGGGGGGAGGGGGGGGGGG
>CAUOFW020005214.1:408236-442685 GCA_963454935.2 Ilex paraguariensis | reverse complement strand
CTTTACAAGGTAAGGAGTGTCATTCGACCAAATGCCCGTTGGTGACCCATGATAAAGTACCAAACTGATGCATAAAAAAGAAAACAATTTCATTTGAGTAGCTTAACTGTCTAACTCAAGTATCTTAAACTACTTAACTCAAGGGATACTTTATAATTACACCCCAAAATTGACACTTTATAATATCCCTCGAAGTATCCAATTTCCTTGCTCGAGGCTGATAACCAAAGTAGAGGAAACTCTGCATAGAAGTTTGTAATATAACTCCTTCCACTAACTAGATATGCATAATGACATTTCTTAAGGATTTGGGGACAAGAACATCATCTCAATCTTCTTTCCCGTCCGTTAAATGTTACGACTTACATAACAACATGCATTCCCTTACTCTTTCACTAACTCTGTTCTTAATATTTTTGTTTCCCTATAAGTTGATACTTTCAAGTCGAAATCTCTTTTTCCTTATTTATAAGTCAAAAAATGTGCCCTTAGCAACAAAAAAAAAGGAAGAGGTCAGGAACAATGTTGACTAGACCATACGTCGATTCGATAAGGGTATAGGACGCAGTACGATAGTTTCTTTGGTGTGCAATGTGATGGGGTAAGACTTAATTGGTACGCTATTTTATGTCACGGTACGCTATTTTAGGTCACGGGTCGCTTTGACAATTTATCGGAGGATCACTCTTACAATTACGAATGGTTGTGCATTTTATACATATATTGTAAATAAGTTTTCTTATAAAAAATGTAGGAAATTAGCGTTAATTGTATATTGGTGATAAATTTCACTACTATGTGATCCACACCTCTTTCTCGTTGTGAAGCACGAATAGGTAAGTATCTTTTTGTCTTTTCCATCTTTTGGGAACTAGTGCTTTAGTCTTCTCTTCACCGACTATAGCTATAATGGAAAAAAATCAAAAAATAAATAACAACACACTTATTGAGTACAAAAGGCATTAAACAAGGGGAACATTATTCTGTTTTTCTGCTTTGAAGCAGTAGGTTGAATAACTCAAGGATCAGATTATAGAGGTGTGTCTTTCCCCTTTCACACCTGGAACGAAAAGCATAAACATTCGATTTGATCAAGAACAAGAAGGAAAAGAAGAGCAACGGCCTACCAATGCGGAGGGAGTGGAGGTTGGAGAGCACTGGACTAACACGAAGATTGAACACAGAATGATTGTTTAAATGTAACTAACAAAGCTAAAAAAATTGACTATTATCTTATACTGTGTGAGAGAGCATATAATTACCAAGATTAGACATGTTAAATTGTATTCAAAATATAATAAAAAAATGAGAAAATAAGATCAATTTTTTAAATTATATATGTTTAGTACACGTCTATAAAAAAAATTGATGATAATTGATTTTTTTTTTTTTAATAGAGAACAGAAACTCTTGTATTAAAATAGAAAAAGGTAGTACATTAAGAAAGATTAGATAAGAAATCCAATCATAATCAAGGGACCACAAATTGAAAAGCAACAAACTTTAAGAAGCTTATAAATCACATGATGCTCTCCATCCCACTACTATAGCAAAAATCGGAGTTCTTTTAAAAGCCGTTGTAATCGAAGCCCAAAACGATGCCAAAAAATTAATACGCTACCATAGTCCTTCCACACTCTCATTCCAGTATTCAAAAATTCTTATATTTCGCTCCTTCCAAATAACCCACATAGTAGAAATGATAGCACAATTTCAATGTGTAACCCCTTTGTCAAATCCCCCAAATCCTTTAACATCTTCATTAAACAAAGAAATAGATGTTGATAGGATAGGATCACCCAACTTAAGCCCGCCTCTTGGTACAACCGATACCACAAATTCAAAGCAACAGGACAATGTAAAAATAAATGATCAATACTCTCACCATCACCTTTACACATCACGCACCACTGAGGGGAAAGACTAGTGTAAAGTCTCCTTTTCTGAAGCATGTCATTAGTATTAATCTTACCATATGCAACTGTCCAAGCGAAAACTTGCACTTTTAAAGGTACTTTTAATTTCCCTATCATCAAAGTAAGAACAAAAAAAGGATAAAAAATTTCCCCAATCAAAGAATGATTTACATGAAAAGACTCTCGATGATTCCAACATCCACTCTCTTTATCAACCGACTCAATGTTCAAAACAGTGTTGTTCAAAATATTGAGAAGTAATATCAAATCAATGGTGTTTCTATCATCAAATTCCTACAAAAACCAAAATTCCACAAATATGGAGAATAAATGGGAACGAATCATAGACACAATGAATGAATTACGAGACTGAGATAAACCATATAGACAAGGAAACAAATATGAGACTATATTTTCCCCTTACCCAAACATCCTCCCAAAAATGTATTTTCTCCCAATTACCCACCACATATCTTACTTCTTGGTAAAATCTCTTCAAACCCTGAGAAATTAACTTTCAAGGGAATCGAAAACTAACCCTTTCAACCCTATTAGTGTCCCATCCGTTAGAATGTAATCCATATTTGCTCCTGATAACTAAATGTCATAAAGAATTTGTTTCCAAGGAAAATCTCCAAAGCCACTTTCCTACCAATGCAATATTTCTTGCCTTAAAATATCCAATTGAGAAAATTCCTTTATCCTTAGGTCTAGACAGCACCCTCCAACTAATCAAATGATCCTTTCTCCCTTCCCTACTATTTTTCCAAAAAAAATCTCTCATCATTTTTTCAATTCTCACAGAAACTCTCCCTGGTAACTTAAATAAAGATAAAAAGTATGTGAAAATATTAGATAAAACTGGCTGAACAAGAGTTAGCCTTCTCCCCTTGGATATGTAAGCTTTTTTCCACCCGTCTAACCATTTTCCAACTTTTTCTACCACTGGATCCCAAAAAGATAATAAAAACGGATTCCTCTCCAACGGTAGTCCTAAGTACTTCAAAGGTCATTCTCCTACTTTACACCCCAAAAGTTCTGCTAACCTACTAATCTTGTCCTCGCTTGAATTAATGGCCACAAGTAAACTTTTTTTCATATTTACCTTCAATCCTGACACCAAGTCAAACACCTCTACAATGTTCTTAAAATTTATCAACTTTTCCTTCTTCCCCTCAGAAAAAACTATTGTATCTTTAGCAAACTATAAATGAGAACCTCAAATTCTATCCCCCCCCACTGTGAAACCCTCCACCAAATTACAACTATCAGTCTTCCTCACTAATCTACATAATTTGTCGACTACTAAAGTAAAGAGAAAATGAGATAAAGGATCTCCTTGTCTCAGTCCTCTAGATGCACTAAATCTTCCCCTAGGTTTTCCATTCATCATAACCAAAAAATTTAGAGTGCAAGCATCCCATAATCCATTTCCTCCATCTTCCTCCATATCCTTTCACCCTCATAACATACTCCAATAAGTCCTAATCAGGATAATCATATACTTTTTCAAAATCAATCTAGAAAACAAAACCTTCCTTACCTCTAAATCTATAATCCTCCACCACATCATTTGCCACTAATGCAACGTCAAGAATTTATCGACCCTTGACAAAAGCTCCCTGATATTCAAGAATAGTATCACACAATGTTCTTTTAATCTTAAAGATAATACTTTTGCAATGATCTTATAAAGACTAGACACCAAACTAATAGGTCTATAGTCCCTCATCTTCATAGACTTGTCTCTCTTTGGAATCAAGTAGCTAAAGGTCGCATTGGTAATTGCATTGATCACACCATTCTCAAAATATTCATTGAAAACTTTTATTAAATCTAACTTCACATTATCCCAACAATCTTTGATACATAGCCAGAGTAAACTCATCAGGGCCCGGTGCCTTATCACAACCACACTCAAAAACAGTTTTACATTCTTCTTCCTCACTAAAAGATCTTTCCAAACCATCTTGACACCCCTTCCCTTATCGAGCTCCATTCCAATCCCTCCATTATCAGCCTATCACCCACTGTTGTGGATATAAATTGGTGAAAAATTCAATAATTGATTATTATGATGTTAGTCTAAAAATTCACAATAGATGACTAGACATATCATAAAATACTAATTTTTTTATGAATAATATATCAGTATCACTATATTTGTGATAAATTATATAATGTTATATATTAAACACAATTATCTGTAACATGTCCCCAACATGTCCGTGTCCTATTTTTTTTAGAAATGTCGTGTCTGCATATCCGTGTCGTGTCGTATGTATGTCCTGTATCTGTGTCCATGCTGCTTAGATACACAAACATAGGACACCGATATAAATATAATTTTGGACAAGATTATGAAATTATATACAAATGGAATAAACTTTTTATATGAAAGTAATTTGATGAAAAATAGGATTATGAAATTAGAGCTCTTTGAAATTGAATGAAAATTAAGAATCCAAAATGAAATATTTTTGAAAAAAAATATTTTAGTAGTCATTAATTGTTGAATCATGAATGCTTATGATGAATGTGCTTTGAAATATCAAATATTTTATAATAAGATCATATACATATATATACAAGGTCGTAATAACAAAACAGACGTGAGAATTTGGTCCTAGTCAATATTGTGAAAAGCTCGCCTAGACGAGAAGCGCGGCTCAGTCGCCTTGAGCACCCCAGGCGAAGCGAATATGTCTGAGATGAGGAAAAAGCGAAAAAAACAATCGCCAGTCGCTTAAGCGAAAGGCGAGAAAAGCGACCCTTTTGTTAAGTTTTTAAAGTTTTATTTTTTTATTATGGACTGTTAGATTATTTTATTGTTATTATAGACCGTTAGATTGGGACAATTGAAACTAAATTATGAGATACCCCTACACCCAATTGCCCCCTTATCCCAATATATACAAACCCAAATCCTAAATTTACGATAGAAGTTGTTGGTTGCTTGGTCGTTACTGCTACTGCTCCTTCCAAATGAAGTTCCAATGGGTTTGCCCCTCTGGCCCTCTCTTCTTCTTCTCTTTTCTATTTGTCTTCTTCTTCTTCTTCTTCTGNACGATAGAAGTTGTTGGTTGCTTGGTCGTTACTGCTACTGCTCCTTCCAAATGAAGTTCCAATGGGTTTGCCCCTCTGGCCCTCTCTTCTTCTTCTCTTTTCTATTTCTCTTCTTNATAGAAGTTGTTGGTTGCTTGGTCGTTACTGCTACTGCTCCTTCCAAATGAAGTTCCAATGGGTTTGCCCCTCTGGCCCTCTCTTCTTCTTCTCTTTTCTATTTGTCTTCTTCTTCTTCTTCTTCTGCTTCTTCTTCTTCTTCTTCAACAAAAAGTTCATATGTTGCTGCTTCTGTCTTCTTCTTTGACAGAAATCCAAGATATTTTTCTTTTCTCTCTTTTTTCTCTTATTTTCTTCGTCTATTTCTTCTTCAGTGCTATTGCTACTTTTGTTTCTACTTCGAAAAACAAGATATGTTCTTTTCTTCTGCTTATGTGTCTTCTGTTTCTGTCTTATTCTTTGACAACCAATATGTTCTTTTGCTTATGGTTCTGCTGCTTCTACAGTTCTTCTGTTGATGCTGTACTATTTCTAATTTTCTATTGATTCTATTTCTATTGTTTCTGCTTATGCTTCTAATTTTATGTTAATTCTGTTTCTGTTGTTTCTGATTCTGTTTTTGCTGCTGCTTATGATTTTGCTTCTGCTATTCTTTGTTTTTGTTTTTGCTCATTTTGTTTGTGTTTTTGTTCTACTGCTTCTATTTCTACTTATACTTCTTTGATTCTCTAATTTTTCTTGTCTACTTCTCTGATAATAATGTGACTATGATAGTTGATTAATATGTTTTATTAATTAGTTATTTGTCATTTGATTGTAGTGTGATAGTGTTATTCATAAACAAATAAATCGATATTCATAAAATTAGAACTTGGATATTTAGAAGTAATTAAACTGAAATATTTGCTCNTCGATATTCATAAAATTAGAACTTGGATATTTAGAAGTAATTAAACTGAAATATTTGCTCTTTTTTTATTGTTTGCTTCGCTTCGATGAAGCGTTTCACTTCGCCTCTCGCTTCTCACCTAGGCCTTAAGAGGCTTGATCGCTTCGGTTCGCTTTACGCCTTAAGTAACATTGGTCCTAACTAGTCGAACAAAAAAGACATGGATCTATATTCAATACGCAATCAAAGGATTCCCCCCCCCAAAAAAAAAAATAAAAAAATAATTCTCCTTACTTTGTTTTCACTTTGCTCGAGCATGGCACTCCTTATATAAAATATTCCGTGAGTCCCCTAACATGTCCGTGTCATAATTTTTTGAAAAATAGAATGTCCATGTCGTGTCGTTTCATATCCGTGTCCGTGTTTGCATCCATGCTTCTTAGCTGGGGACAACTGATGATACCAAGATCAAATCCACACTAGGAACAGACCAGTGGCAAGATAAGTAAACCAGCCGACCTAGAGATCAGGTTGACTGAGTTGCTACGCAAGAAAATAGATCAATCGGGGCTTGAACTAGATTGGTTATCGTCAAACGAGCTACGTTTACCTGAAATAGCTCATCCCCGAATGGAGAAAAGGACATAACAGAAATTGCATCATCAGATTTCATCCAAGGGACAAAGAATATATCTCTAGAGTGTCACATCATCAGCTTCTAAAATGTCATGTCATACCTAGGAAATATAGTCTTTACCGACCAAATATTCCCTCTCAAATCCTAACAACTATGGGACCACCCCATCATTACTTGAGGACCATACTACTCTATAGTATAAATAGGCACACCGTTGCCTTACCCAAAAAATGTGCAATTGTATTCTCTAGAGACTGTAATCTTCTTCTTCTCAAAGTAATACAAACTAGAGAGAAAGACTTTATTAGAGTGGATTAATCTAACGCTTCGGCTTGGAGAATCAATTATCCTCTTGTGTCATTGTTACTGTTATTCTGCACATGCACTAAGAGCTCCCTCAGCTCTATAACTCACACTTCTTAGTTTTCCACACTATCAATGGTCATTTAAACATTTATACCAATTAATATGACAAAAATAATATAGGGCGGGAAAATCCAAATATACTAAAAAAAATCAAAAAATATATAATTTTTAAAAAAATTAATTCAAGAAGGCCTGAGCTAGCTCCACCTTATACTATACGAAGATCTAACCCGCTTAGTCTTCCACCCTTCCCAATCATAGCCACCCCACCCCAATACCTCCACACATACGAGAGAAAAAATAAATAAGAAAGGAAGAGAAAAACCACCACACACTCCCATTGAGAATCATCCTACAATGCAAACCTCCATAATATTTTCCAAATAAAGTCGAGTTAAACACTCCCAACTTTCTTACCCTAAACCCACCAGAGACCACACCACTTTACTCTTTCCATTCTAGACCTTCCCATAAAATTCTTTTAATCCAACTCTACAAATCGCCATCATCAGAATGGTAAACAAAGATGTGAAATAGATCGGAAGACTACAAAAGCTACGATGATTATGATAACTCCAACTCCTTTAGATAGATATTGCCTCTTCTAACTTGCTAGGCTGCTCTCAACCCGTAATCCTAGATTGATTTGTCTTGACGTCAGGATTCCCCAAGGCAAGCCTAAGTAGGACGTAAGAAGCTCATCGGCTCAACACAATAGATTAGATGCCAAACCACCATCATCTTCAACCTCCCCAACTGGAATCAGCTCACTCTAGCTATATTTTATCCCAGCCTGATGCTGCCACAAACCATTAACACACATTTCGGGTATCTAGGATCAGTCTAGTTCATATCTCACTACCCACACTATCTAAAGGTTCTATGTGCACATGATGCACCAAGTTTAAGGTTCTACTTTGTGCGCAACAGATGATCCATTGGGCTAACCAATTAAATAGATACGCATTTAAGGACGCTAATTTCCTTTAATACATGATATGTAATCTGAAGGTATTTAAGGAATTTTGGGAAGTCTACTCGGAGTTTATGGTTTTCATTGTCAAGGATCTATTTCTATTGGGCACTGGTTGAGGTCCAAGATACCACCAGTACATGGAGATAAAATATCTAAGGATGGAAGTCAAATGCAGATTCGCTAGTTCCTTTATTTTTCCTTTATTTAGGGTTTCTTCGTAGCCCCCAAAGCCCTCAAAATTAGTTTTCACCACCCAAGATAAGGATAATGTGAACTCATAAGCTAACGAGGATAAGGATAATCGTCCAGATCTAATGGTGAGAGATAAAGGTGCCCCTCCACAGCAGACGGGTGGCTTCCTCTGCATTATGTANTGTGAACTCATAAGCTAACGAGGATAAGGATAATCGTCCAGATCTAATGGTGAGAGAAAAAGGTGCCCCTCCACAGCAGACGGGTGGCTTCCTCTGCATTATGTTTTACCATCTGCTTAAATCTAAGTCTCAGTCAAGTCCACCATTATTTCTCACATCAAATTTTCTGCTCTCAGCTATAACAGACATTGTATCGCATGTAAATGAGCCCCCACGCTTATTATATCTCCTCATATTTTCTCAACCGNAAGTCTCAGTCAAGTCCACCATTATTTCTCACATCAAATTTTCTGCTCTCAGCTATAACAGACATTGTATCGCACGTAAATGAGCCCCCACGCTTATTATATCTCCTCATATTTTCTCAACCGTTCTAAACAACCACATCTTGAATAGCAACTAAACTATCATCATTTTATGATACTAGTCACCATATCATACACACGTTCCTAAAGAAGAATCACAAATCTTTCCCAGTATATCCATCTGCTACAAGCCATATTAGAAAAACTTAAAGATCAAATCCTGGAGTGGAAGTTGATTTTTGTTCCCAGCTTTTTTATTCTGGCATACATGGCAGGAGATTTAGGAAGACTGAGAACTTGGCACCTGCAGATGAAGATTAAACAACCAATATCAGGGATCGCTGCCTAGAATCAGATTATAACACTCACCTTTCTCGTTAGGATTTGCAGATAATCCTTCTTTTGAGAGTATTCCCTCCAGCTCCTTTATTAGGAACGCCTCACGTTTGGCTTCAGGCACCTGCTTAACTCTTTTGTACACTGAAGGAGCAACACTGTAAAATAAGTGGAGAATACCATTATAGCATCAACATTAACAAAGTTCTAGTTCAATAGTTAGTGAGTGAACGAAACAAAAACCTCATCCCACAAGATTTGATAACTGATTTTAGCTGCTCCACACGTATTCCATATGCAGGAGTAGATAATTCTTTCTGCTGCATTTCACAACGACACCATTCAACAAAATAAATTGTTTCTAGCAAATATCAAGAATGGGAAAATTTAACTGCATGACCTTCACAGGTTTGTCAGCAGAGGACTGAGATTGACCATCTTCAGACACATTTCCACCATCTTCCCCATCACTATTTTCCTTTGAAGTCATATCTCCTTGCTTGTTTTGCTTCTTGCTGGACACCTTAGTCTCCTTTGCAGGTCTTTTGCGTTTCTTGAGCCCTTCAGAATTCATTACTTTTCCTTTTGGAGCAGCTTTCTTTTTTGATTTGACTTCATCTTCTAACTCATCGTCCTCATCACTATTACTATTTAATGAATCTGCACTTCCTTCAGCGCTGATCTTCTTAGATGCATTGGTGTGAGAAGCTTTCCCAGAACTTTGTTTCTTAACACTACTTACAGATTCAGAAGCTTCAAGGGATCTCAATGCCTGCTTAAGAATGATGAACACCAAGTTAATTGAACGAACACTTCCAGAACTTAAAAGAACATATCTTCAAAAAAAATTGCCCTCACCTTTTCTACTTGCTCAGTTATTAGCTTCTTAAAAGGATCAAGAGTATTTTTATTAAGTTCAAGATCTTCCTCCAGAAGGCGGCGAACTCTGGCCATAGTAATTTCCCTGAGAAAGAACACTAAGTCATGACCACTAATCTAATTACCTGAACCACAGGAGAGATGGACAGTACCCATACAATTTCATGTAAATACACACAGTAGCAACAAGGATGTCGCCAACAAAAAGGAGGATAAAAATTAGAGGTAGATCAATCAGCAATTCAGAAGATACAGTAACATACTCGGAATTAGCTTTAAAATAAGCTCCTCTTTTCTGAATGGCCTTTTTTATTGTGCTCTCACTGGGAACTTCTTTCTTTTCAATGCCTTCAATTTCCTCCTGTACAGAGCTGGTTGATTTGTTTACTGTCAGAAGGCCCATCACTGGAGAGTCATCCATTTTCAGCTCATCTTCAGATCTTGGTTCATTTACTTCTTTCTTTGTCTGATGCTTTTCAGGTGACTTTGCTTGTTCTCCTTTAGCTGGACAGCCTTTTTTCTCCATTGTTTGCCCTGAATTCTTGGAGGCATGGCCATCATTGGCAGCTTCCATACACTGGCATTTAGCACATAAATGTAATTAGAATCATTCATGACTCCCATAATTAATTTCCATTAAAAAAAGAATTTAACTAGGCAGTTTCCCCATACATATGCATGAAAATGCCAAGGGGTAAAAATAATACTTTATAATCCAACAAATATAACAATACAACCACCTGCACCAAAGGACAACAGCTACAGGACACAAATACGACACCACGCGGACACGCAAACATGAAAGTTTCCAAAATAGTAGGGCACAGGGAAGGGAGAACAGGAATAGCATATTATATATATATATATATATATATATTACACCTCCTAAATTGAATATATACCCCACATAAACGGCTCAAATTAAAAATCATGGGACCAAATTCATTAAAATTCAATGCATTTTTTAATTGACCTTTTTTTGTATTACATGATGCCTTTAGGCACGGAGATCCATCACTATATATATTACATCTCCTAAATTGAATATATACCCCACATAAATGGCTCAAATTAAAAATCATGGGACCAAATTCATTAAAATTCAATGCATTTTTTAATTGACCTTTTTTTGTATTAAATAATGCTTCAGGCATGAAGGTCCATCACTATGGTTGCTGCATTTGTGTTTGTAGCACAGTAGCGGGGGTTTTCTATGAATTGGAAGGGTGTTTTAAATGGCATTGCCTATCATTTATTTTAATGTTGAAAGGCATCGTTGGTATTGCCTCTATCCTATCATATATTTTACTGTTGAAACATATACTTTGCGATTTGGGCATCATTGGTATTGCCTTAGATTTTGCACTAGTTACATTCTCGAAGCATAATTTTGTTTATTGGTTTCTCATGCATTGAGGACTGAAAGCACAAATATTATATGCGAGTGCAATTGAAATTTGTCTAAAAAGATGGATGCCTATCAATAATTCATTACCTGTATACTTCAAATTAACTAGCAATAACCCCGTACCAGGAGACACTATGCAATACCAAAAATCAAACATTGATCGTGCAACATTTATATTTTAAAAAATAATTTCTTTTCTTTTCTTTTTTTAGTTCCGCAATTTAAAAAAAAGTGAACTACTAGAAAATAAGAGAGAAGTAAAGGAGAGAGAAGAGAGAGGTAGGTGTGAATTAGTGGGTTGTTTGATATTTGGGACTGTGTTAGTTGAATTGTCTAACATTGGGAAAAAAAATTTGAGATGAATTTTGTACTACTAGATCACAGTAGATGAAATTTTGAATCAATCTTAATCATTATTGCAATTTTGTAAGTTGAGGATTCAACTTTCTAGTTGTAATATTAGATAGATTATTCAGTTTCCAACATTACTTAAAATTGCAACATTATTGCAAAAACAACACAAAAAAGTCATCTAATCGCAAATGAATGAAAAACTTCAACAGAAGGGCAAGGACTCTTAGCATCATGTGTATGTCCTCAATGTCACTGGAAATCACTGTAGGCTGCAGGAAGACAACAGAGGTCATTGGGTGTCATGATCATGGCCCTTGCGAGACAATATTTCTAGTTTGCTCTATCTCTCTTTTCCTCTTCCTAACTTGTTGCATTCTCAAAGCCAATGGTTGTAAGACGTTAGCTACTTACTCGGAATAAAAAAAAGGCAGAAGCTGCTTATCTTACCATATTTTCTTTTTTTTGTATTCATTTTAGCTTTTTATTTTAAAATACAATGTTTCTATACTGCACATTTTTCCATAACAAGTGCCTTGAACGTGTTCCTAGCATGTCCTGACCGTGTCCTCAGCTTGTCCCAACATGTCCAAATTTCAAGAAGAATATCGGGATGCTTCTTCACTTGTGCGAGCATATCCAGTGCAAGTCCCTATTCTAGACGTATCCAAAACTGATAGGCAAGCCCGGAATAGGTGTCTGTGCTTCCTAGACGTGCACTAACACTAGCAGATGACAAAGACTACTAGGCAGAGAATTATCTCTTTTAACAGAATCATTAAAACAGTTTTGTTCCCCTTTGATAAGTATAAAATTCACTAAAACACCACCAACTAAACACATACCCACACACACACAAGCACCTTATTGTCCACAACCCATCAAAACCTACAAGTACCTATGAGTTTCCATATTATGTCCAGAATCCAGTAAATAGTTCTGGAGAGGGATCACCCACTTCAAGTTGATCACCTAAACCAGAAAAGTCAAAATCTTTCTTCAGCTTATGAGCTGTCACATCCACTCCATCAAGAAAATGTCGATACCTCTCCTTTCAAACAATAACCACTCCATTTGGATGAGATGTACACAGATAAATGTATTTCTAGCATTGGTTTTCACATTCAAATGAACATCTTACTCATTTCATCACTGCAACATCTTACAATGTAACTGACGTCAACCAGCAGTGGAAGGGAACAAGGTCTTCCACAAAGCAAGATATCTATGAAATAAATGCACAACTTGTATATCCAAAGTATTTTTACAATGAAACATTTAGAATGAAGGCAAACTATGACCTAGGAGGAATGTAACAAATATCTTATAAACCACCGACAGTGAGTAATAAGACCACCAAAGTATTAAATTAACGGTTTCCAAGAGAGATAAAAGTGTTACTTAACCCCCCCCCCCAAAAAAAAAAAAAAANTTTTAATAAACCCCCCCCCCCCCAAAAAAAAAAAAAAAACACAGGACATGGTAGATTTACATAAAAGCTACAAAATATCATGGTTCTTCAAATCTAAAATTTTCATATATCTGCCTTTCTGCTAAACTACCACTTCCCTAAGCAACTTTTTTTAAGATCTTATCATTATTTTGCTCAATTGTACTGTGACTACCAAGCCAATGATTTTTTTTTTCAAGCCACCATTAATTGTAGAAACTGCAAAGCATTTCGCTTCTACGACTGCAAATCTATCTCAATGCCTCTGTGTCTGTGTAGATGAGTGGATGGTGTAATTGAAGCTTATCATCTCCGGAAAGGTTCTCATTTGATTTAAATTTCAAAAATGGGTGGGGAATTGATGTTTGATTTCTCAATTGACTAACCCTCATTGGAAGCCAGATAAGCCAAATTGAAATTAATGACAAACCTTATGTGTGACTAGTGAAATTAATTTGAAAAAATTCATTCTTTGTGATTTGGTTCTTCCAACTGCCTTGATTCTTAATGGGAAACGTATTATCGTCATCATAACTGTCAAAATGTAGCCCTATCTTTTATAGGAAATCAACTTTGACATAAAGAAAGTTTTTTCCTTCCCTTTGTCAAATAAGTCAACCACACAACCTATGTGATGCAGACAACACAGTTAAATGAAACTAAAATAACACAAAAACCTTAACCGATTGATTATCACCGATAATACCATGCTAGTGTTCTTAAACAGCTTTGTTAAATCCTAAAAATACTTGGGAAAAGAGAAAAATGTTCTCTGAAATATTATTTCAAAACAATCAAAAGCTACTTATATTAGCTCAAACATAGTTTGGATATTACAAATAACAAAACCCTAATTAAACTAGGAAAAAAATAAACTAGATCCCCAATTAAATGTGGAAGTGAAATAAACTAGGAAACAAATTAAATCGGACTCTCCTAAAAATTCTCTAATCAAACATAATTGGAAATTAATCATCCCACTTCAAATGGAGTTGACCACGTTCAAAACCAATGCCCTCAATCTCGGCATGTGTTTCACATCAATGTGAGTACCTTTATTTTTCGTACTTGGTGGATGTGATTTTTTTTTTAAGCTAACACCACAAAATTGAATTGATATTAAGATTCTCAATTAGATTTTATTAGAATTTATTGTTTCAATGACTGCTTGTTGATTTAGATTCTAGAAAAGAGGGCCAAAACCTTGAATAAACAAAATTGAATTCTCTCTATTGTCAAGTAGGGGGGGAACCACCCATGGGCAGCCCACCATCAAATTTTTTTTTCTTGATATTAGATATCAATTTTTTGAAATAGAATTTAGACATATTTAACTGTGTCCACACTATTATTGTATTCTGGTGATATCAATTTGGATAGACCCCTACCTAAATGATTATTAACTTTCGAACAATGTTATTGATACATAATTTAAGGACCTAATGCATTGTGATATTAAGATTAATAATGAGTCTCAATATGTAATAAACTCCACTATCCATCCAATGGTCACAAACAATTGGGTCTCCACCAATTAAATCTCAAATTAGGTGCAATTTGCATTATTCTTAACTTTTAGACACATTTCAGACATGTCCGAATAAGTTTTGGACATATTAGGGTTATTTTGTAATTTTTTTCAAATTGCAGGATTATTTTGTTATTGTTTAAAAATGAATGTCATTTATGTAGTAAATTATATAAGGTCATAAATGAAAAGATTGTTACCAAAATTTATATTCAAAAAAATATTTGTTGATAAGATTGATTTGTAAATGTTTCAAATGATAAAAACACATCAGGGTCAACCGTAAGTGACAATAATTAATCTCATTCTCAATAAGAAGTTTTAATTATTTTTTATTTGTTCATACTACGTTTTTACCTTTTATGTTTAATCACTTAATCAACCTTTAAGTATTAAATATGATTTCAATAATTATGAATTTATGAACTTCAACAGTCAATTGAAAAAAAAAAATTAAAGCGTGCTAATGTGCCCACCCTAAAACTAACTTTTTCCTCGCTCTGCCTCTCCTGTTAAGTATCTTTTTTAATTGGCGAGTTTCCATTCCGGTTCTTTTGTCTAAATAGAGAATGTTGGAATCTGTGTGTGCTCTAACCATTTTTTACAATTTGAACCTATTTTGGTTATTATTACTCCATTTGTGATGTCATTGCAAAGCCACAATTACTCTGAATGACTGCCTAATGAAGGAATTTCAACTATTAAGAACCAATACAAGGAAACACTAGAGAACATTCCATTCAACTTCACCAAGGTCAGCAAAAAATGTCAATAATAGAAGGGTGCATGTACCATGCATGCATCAGTCTGCACAGTTTCTCCAACTATAAATACACTGTCATGTTTCTATATCAACCCGATAGCACATTGCCACATTCCTCTTGCGCTCAACTGTCCCTAAAACTGTCAACTTGATCTGTATCACTCTTTAGCAAATGCAACAATTAGTTTTCAATGAATACTANATCAGTCTGCACAGTTTCTCCAACTATAAATACACTGTCATGTTTCTATATCAACCCAATAGCACATTGCCACATTCCTCTTGCACTCAACTGTCCCTGAAACTGTCAACTTGATCTGTATCACTCTTTAGCAAATGCAACAATTAGTTTTCAATGAATACTATTCAACCATCAACCAGCTATCTTTTGTTTTGTCCCTCATCAATACTTTTGGCAAAATAATGCCAAACCATCATTTGATCTGGAGGGTTTTGGTTCAAGCAATAAAGCTAATACCTTTTGAGTTGTATGGATGTATGGTATTCGCATTGATTTGGGTGGCTCCTTTGGAAGACTTGTGGGGCAAAATTTTGTTCTTGGCATCTCCTTGGACTTCAACTTGGAAAGAGTTTGGAGAGACTCCACTATTTGTAATAAAAGATCATTGTGGAGTGTTATGACACACGGCAACTTTCCTTTCGTTCCTTTTGTTTCTTTTTCTTTTCAGTTTTTCAGGTTGTTGCTTTCTCTTTACTTTTTGAAACTATTAGAGGACTCCTTGCCAAATTGCCAAACCCTCAACCCGTTATCCTTTTCTGTTTTTGTTATGCATCATCTTTAACCTGAAATACTCCACCACAATTACTATTTTATTAAAAAAAGCCAACACAATACATGAGGCCCCTGGGTCACTGTGGAGTAAGCTTACCTTTGCATCAAGGCTCAGTCTCAACCATTTTTACATTACTAAGACACCAAAAGATTACAATTAATGACAACATATCTTACTGCAATGTATGGAAATCAGGTATCCAATGTTATTTCAAGTTCAACTCTACAAAGTTCTAATCCTCTTATTGTTTGGAGATCAGTAGATGAATTTTATTTCTCCATTCAACTATATCTAGCTTCCACAACCTTATCAAATGTTGAACCCTTGGCACACATTTTCTCACCGGTCCGTATTCGTTTTTAGGTGTCCCAAGCCATTTTGGCACCCCTTAAATTGCTCCACCATTAGATTCATTAGACCTTNGGATCTCAATGCCTGCTTAAGAATGATGAACACCAAGTTAATTGAACGAACACTTCCAGAACTTAAAAGAACATATCTTCAAAAAAAATTGCCCTCACCTTTTCTACTTGCTCAGTTATTAGCTTCTTAAAAGGATCAAGAGTATTTTTATTAAGTTCAAGATCTTCCTCCAGAAGGCGGCGAACTCTGGCCATAGTAATTTCCCTGAGAAAGAACACTAAGTCATGACCACTAATCTAATTACCTGAACCACAGGAGAGATGGACAGTACCCATACAATTTCATGTAAATACACACAGTAGCAACAAGGATGTCGCCAACAAAAAGGAGGATAAAAATTAGAGGTAGATCAATCAGCAATTCAGAAGATACAGTAACATACTCGGAATTAGCTTTAAAATAAGCTCCTCTTTTCTGAATGGCCTTTTTTATTGTGCTCTCACTGGGAACTTCTTTCTTTTCAATGCCTTCAATTTCCTCCTGTACAGAGCTGGTTGATTTGTTTACTGTCAGAAGGCCCATCACTGGAGAGTCATCCATTTTCAGCTCATCTTCAGATCTTGGTTCATTTACTTCTTTCTTTGTCTGATGCTTTTCAGGTGACTTTGCTTGTTCTCCTTTAGCTGGACAGCCTTTTTTCTCCATTGTTTGCCCTGAATTCTTGGAGGCATGGCCATCATTGGCAGCTTCCATACACTGGCATTTAGCACATAAATGTAATTAGAATCATTCATGACTCCCATAATTAATTTCCATTAAAAAAAGAATTTAACTAGGCAGTTTCCCCATACATATGCATGAAAATGCCAAGGGGTAAAAATAATACTTTATAATCCAACAAATATAACAATACAACCACCTGCACCAAAGGACAACAGCTACAGGACACAAATACGACACCACGCGGACACGCAAACATGAAAGTTTCCAAAATAGTAGGGCACAGGGAAGGGAGAACAGGAATAGCATATTATATATATATATATATATATATATTACACCTCCTAAATTGAATATATACCCCACATAAACGGCTCAGATTAAAAATCATGGGACCAAATTCATTATAATTCAATGCATTTTTTAATTGACCTTTTTTCGTATTACATGATGCCTTTAGGCACGGAGATCCATCACTATATATATTACATCTCCTAAATTGAATATATACCCCACATAAATGGCTCAAATTAAAAATCATGGGACCAAATTCATTAAAATTCAATGCATTTTTTAATTGACCTTTTTTTGTATTAAATAATGCTTCAGGCATGAAGGTCCATCACTATGGTTGCTGCATTTGTGTTTGTAGCACAGTAGCGGGGGTTTTCTATGAATTGGAAGGGTGTTTTAAATGGCATTGCCTATCATTTATTTTAATGTTGAAAGGCATCGTTGGTATTGCCTCTATCCTATCATATATTTTACTGTTGAAACATATACTTTGCGATTTGGGCATCATTGGTATTGCCTTAGATTTTGCACTAGTTACATTCTCGAAGCATAATTTTGTTTATTGGTTTCTCATGCATTGAGGACTGAAAGCACAAATATTATATGCGAGTGCAATTGAAATTTGTCTAAAAAGATGGATGCCTATCAATAATTCATTACCTGTATACTTCAAATTAACTAGCAATAACCCCGTACCAGGAGACACTATGCAATACCAAAAATCAAACATTGATCGTGCAACATTTATATTTTAAAAAATAATTTCTTTTCTTTTCTTTTTTTAGTTCCGCAATTTAAAAAAAAGTGAACTACTAGAAAATAAGAGAGAAGTAAAGGAGAGAGAAGAGAGAGGTAGGTGTGAATTAGTGGGTTGTTTGATATTTGGGACTGTGTTAGTTGAATTGTCTAACATTGGGAAAAAAAATTTGAGATGAATTTTGTACTACTAGATCACAGTAGATGAAATTTTGAATCAATCTTAATCATTATTGCAATTTTGTAAGTTGAGGATTCAACTTTCTAGTTGTAATATTAGATAGATTATTCAGTTTCCAACATTACTTAAAATTGCAACATTATTGCAAAAACAACACAAAAAAGTCATCTAATCGCAAATGAATGAAAAACTTCAACAGAAGGGCAAGGACTCTTAGCATCATGTGTATGTCCTCAATGTCACTGGAAATCACTGTAGGCTGCAGGAAGACAACAGAGGTCATTGGGTGTCATGATCATGGCCCTTGCGAGACAATATTTCTAGTTTGCTCTATCTCTCTTTTCCTCTTCCTAACTTGTTGCATTCTCAAAGCCAATGGTTGTAAGACGTTAGCTACTTACTCGGAATAAAAAAAAGGCAGAAGCTGCTTATCTTACCATATTTTCTTTTTTTTGTATTCATTTTAGCTTTTTATTTTAAAATACAATGTTTCTATACTGCACATTTTTCCATAACAAGTGCCTTGAACGTGTTCCTAGCATGTCCTGACCGTGTCCTCAGCTTGTCCCAACATGTCCAAATTTCAAGAAGAATATCGGGATGCTTCTTCACTTGTGCGAGCATATCCAGTGCAAGTCCCTATTCTAGACGTATCCAAAACTGATAGGCAAGCCCGGAATAGGTGTCTGTGCTTCCTAGACGTGCACTAACACTAGCAGATGACAAAGACTACTAGGCAGAGAAGTATCTCTTTTAACAGAATCATTAAAACAGTTTTGTTCCCCTTTGATAAGTATAAAATTCACTAAAACACCACCAACTAAACACATACCCACACACACACAAGCACCTTATTGTCCACAACCCATCAAAACCTACAAGTACCTATGAGTTTCCATATTATGTCCAGAATCCAGTAAATAGTTCTGGAGAGGGATCACCCACTTCAAGTTGATCACCTAAACCAGAAAAGTCAAAATCTTTCTTCAGCTTATGAGCTGTCACATCCACTCCATCAAGAAAATGTCGATACCTCTCCTTTCAAACAATAACCACTCCATTTGGATGAGATGTACACAGATAAATGTATTTCTAGCATTGGTTTTCACATTCAAATGAACATCTTACTCATTTCATCACTGCAACATCTTACAATGTAACTGACGTCAACCAGCAGTGGAAGGGGGCAAGGTCTTCCACAAAGCAAGATATCTATGAAATAAATGCACAACTTGTATATCCAAAGTATTTTTACAATGAAACATTTAGAATGAAGGCAAACTATGACCTAGGAGGAATGTAACAAATATCTTATAAACCACCGACAGTGAGTAATAAGACCACCAAAGTATTAAATTAACGGTTTCCAAGAGAGATAAAAGTGTTACTTAACCCCCCCCCCCCAAAAAAAAAAAAAAAACACAGGACATGGTAGATTTACATAAAAGCTACAAAATATCATGGTTCTTCAAAACTAAACTTTTCATAAATCTGCCTTTCTGCTAAACTACCACTTCCCTAAGCAACTTTTTTTAAGATCTTATCATTATTTTGCTCAATTATACTGTGACTACCAAGCCAATGATTTTTTTTTTTCAAGCCACCATTAATTGTAGAAACTGCAAAGCATTTCGCTTCTACGACTGCAAATCTATCTCAATGCCTCTGTGTCTGTGTAGATGAGTGGATGGTGTAATTGAAGCTTATCATCTCCGGAAAGGTTCTCATTTGATTTAAATTTCAAAAATGGGTGGGGAATTGATGTTTGATTTCTCAATTGACTAACCCTCATTGGAAGCCAGATAAGCCAAATTGAAATTAATGACAAACCTTATGTGTGACTAGTGAAATTAATTTGAAAAAATTCATTCTTTGTGATTTGGTTCTTCCAACTGCCTTGATTCTTAATGGGAAACGTATTATCGTCATCATAACTGTCAAAATGTAGCCCTATCTTTTATAGGAAATCAACTTTGACATAAAGAAAGTTTTTTCCTTCCCTTTGTCAAATAAGTCAACCACACAACCTATGTGATGCAGACAACACAGTTAAATGAAACTAAAATAACACAAAAACCTTAACCGATTGATTATCACCGATAATACCATGCTAGTGTTCTTAAACAGCTTTGTTAAATCCTAAAAATACTTGGGAAAAGAGAAAAATGTTCTCTGAAATATTATTTCAAAACAATCAAAAGCTACTTATATTAGCTCAAACATAGTTTGGATATTATAAATAACAAAACCCTAATTAAACTAGGAAAAAAATAAACTAGATCCCCAATTAAATGTGGAAGTGAAATAAACTAGGAAACAAATTAAATCGGACTCTCCTAAAAATTCTCTAATCAAACATAATTGGAAATTAATCATCCCACTTCAAATGGAGTTGACCACGTTCAAAACCAATGCCCTCAATCTCGGCATGTGTTTCACATCAATGTGAGTACCTTTATTTTTCGTACTTGGTGGATGTGATTTTTTTTTTAAGCTAACACCACAAAATTGAATTGATATTAAGATTCTCAATTAGATTTTATTAGAATTTATTGTTTCAATGACTGCTTGTTGATTTAGATTCTAGAAAAGAGGGCCAAAACCTTGAATAAACAAAATTGAATTCTCTCTATTGTCAAGTAGGGGGGGAACCACCCATGGGCAGCCCACCATCAAATTTTTTTTTCTTGATATTAGATATCAATTTTTTGAAATAGAATTTAGACATATTTAACTGTGTCCACACTATTATTGTATTCTGGTGATATCAATTTGGATAGACCCCTACCTAAATGATTATTAACTTTCGAACAATGTTATTGATACATAATTTAAGGACCTAATGCATTGTGATATTAAGATTAATAATGAGTCTCAATATGTAATAAACTCCACTATCCATCCAATGGTCACAAACAATTGGGTCTCCACCAATTAAATCTCAAATTAGGTGCAATTTGCATTATTCTTAACTTTTAGACACATTTCAGACATGTCCGAATAAGTTTTAGACATATTAGGGTTATTTTGTAATTTTTTTAAATTGCAGGATTATTTTGTTATTGTTTAAAAATGAATGTCATTTATGTAGTAAATTATATAAGGTCATAAATGAAAAGATTGTTACCAAAATTTATATTCAAAAAAATATTTGTTGATAAGATTGATTTGTAAATGTTTCAAATGATAAAAACACATCAGGGTCAACCGTAAGTGACAATAATTAATCTCATTCTCAATAAGAAGTTTTAATTATTTTTTATTTGTTCATACTACGTTTTTACCTTTTATGTTTAATCACTTAATCAACCTTTAAGTATTAAATATGATTTCAATAATTATGAATTTATGAACTTCAACAGTCAATTGAAAAAAAAAAATTAAAGCGTGCTAATGTGCCCACCCTAAAACTAACTTTTTCCTCGCTCTGCCTCTCCTGTTAAGTATCTTTTTTAATTGGCGAGTTTCCATTCCGGTTCTTTTGTCTAAATAGAGAATGTTGGAATCTGTGTGTGCTCTAACCATTTTTTACAATTTGAACCTATTTTGGTTATTATTACTCCATTTGTGATGTCATTGCAAAGCCACAATTACTCTGAATGACTGCCTAATGAAGGAATTTCAACTATTAAGAACCAATACAAGGAAACACTAGAGAACATTCCACTCAACTTCACCAAGGTCAGCAAAAAATGTCAATAATAGAAGGGTGCATGTACCATGCATGCATCAGTCTGCACAGTTTCTCCAACTATAAATACACTGTCATGTTTCTATATCAACCCGATAGCACATTGCCACATTCCTCTTGCGCTCAACTGTCCCTAAAACTGTCAACTTGATCTGTATCACTCTTTAGCAAATGCAACAATTAGTTTTCAATGAATACTATTCAACCATCAACCAGCTATCTTTTGTTTTGTCCCTCATCAATACTTTTGGCAAAATAATGCCAAACCATCATTTGATCTGGAGGGTTTTGGTTCAAGCAATAAAGCTAATACCTTTTGAGTTGTATGGATGTATGGTATTCGCATTGATTTGGGTGGCTCCTTTGGAAGACTTGTGGGGCAAAATTTTGTTCTTGGCATCTCCTTGGACTTCAACTTGGAAAGAGTTTGGAGAGACTCCACTATTTGTAATAAAAGATCATTGTGGAGTGTTATGACACACGGCAACTTTCCTTTTGTTCCTTTTGTTTCTTTTTCTTTTCAGTTTTTCAGGTTGTTGCTTTCTCTTTACTTTTTGAAACTATTAGAGGACTCCTTGCCAAATTGCCAAACCCTCAACCCGTTATCCTTTTCTGTTTTTGTTATGCATCATCTTTAACCTGAAATACTCCACCACAATTACTATTTTATTAAAAAAAGCCAACACAATACATGAGGCCCCTGGGTCACTGTGGAGTAAGCTTACCTTTGCATCAAGGCTCAGTCTCAACCATTTTTACATTACTAAGACACCAAAAGATTACAATTAATGACAATACATCTTACTGCAATGTATGGAAATCAGGTATCCAATGTTATTTCAAGTTCAACTCTACAAAGTTCTAATCCTCTTATTGTTTGGAGATCAGTAGATGAATTTTATTTCTCCATTCAACTATATCTAGCTTCCACAACCTTATCAAATGTTGAACCCTTGGCACACATTTTCTCACCGGTCCGTATTCGTTTTTAGGTGTCCCAAGCCATTTTGGCACCCCTTAAATTGCTCCACCATTAGATTCATTAGACCTTCTTTACTGTCCCGTACACAAAACCAACTTCGATGACTCTCTCTCACATTGCCTTCAATGTCATATGAACTCTAACTTTCTAGTCAACAAATACAATTTTATATATACCTTTAATCCCTTTTCCACAAACAGTTTTACCCTAAATAATGTGGAATGGCCGAAATTAAATTTCCCCAGTTCAGAGCATGGTTAACATATTACGATTGTGACAATATAAAAAATATCATCCCAAACCATCACAAAATATAAGTCCTCCACCCTTCTTATGTTTCTCATCGCGTCTTATGGTTAAAATATCATTTGCCATAGTTAAAATATCATTAACCAATGGGAAATCTTTGATGCAAAGAGATATATGTTTTGAACAAAGCATANCGTTTTTAGGTGTCCCAAGCCATTTTGGCACCCCTTAAATTGCTCCACCATTAGATTCATTAGACCTTCTTTACTGTCCCGTACACAAAACCAACTTCGATGACTCTCTCTCACATTGCCTTCTTCTCATCGCGTCTTATGGTTAAAATATTATTTGCCATAGTTAAAATATCATTAACCAATGGGAAATCTTTGATGCAAAGAGATATATGTTTTGAACAAAGCATGACTAGTTTTTCCAATCCAAGCTCAATGAAATGATAATNCTCCTAAATTGAATATATACCCCACATAAACGGCTCAGATTAAAAATCATGGGACCAAATTCATTAAAATTCAATGCATTTTTTAATTGACCTTTTTTTGTATTACATANTGACTAGTTTTTCCAATCCAAGCTCAATGAAATGATAATCCAGTTTGAAGGGTTCTCAAGATTTCTAATTTGGCTCAATGAACTTTAATTAGAAATTCCAGTTCCACCGAGGCAGGCCTAAAACTATCAAACAAATCCACCAAGTAACCAAGAAGGCTCTGTACATGTTAAAATGGAAAGAGAACTCGATGTTGAACTTGAACAACATTAAAGNTGAATATATACCCCACATAAACGGCTCAGATTAAAAATCATGGGACCAAATTCATTATAATTCAATGCATTTTTTAATTGACCTTTTTTCGTATTACATGNAAGAGAACTCGATGTTGAACTTGAACAACATTAAAGTCTTCTAGCCAACCTTGAAAGGCAACAACAACAAATTCCACCGGTACCCTCTTCACCACTTCAGCCCTTGCACCATAACCCTAATATCAGCTACAAGCACCTTGAAAACCACACCNAGTCTTCTAGCCAACCTTGAAAGGCAACAACAACAAATTCCACCGGTACCCTCTTCATCACTTCAGCCCTTGCACCATAACCCTAATATCAGCTACAAGCACCTTGAAAACCACACGNTGATGCCTTTAGGCACGGAGATCCATCACTATATATATTACATCTCCTAAATTGAATATATACCCCACATAAATGGCTCAAATTAAAAATCATGGGACCAAATTCATTAAAATTCAATGCATTTTTTAATTGACCTTTTTTTTATTAAATAATGCTTCAGGCATGAAGGTCCATCACTATGGTTGCTGCATTTGTGTTTGTAGCACAGTAGCGGGGGTTTTCTATGAATTGGAAGGGTGTTTTAAATGGCATTGCCTATCATTTATTTTAATGTTGAAAGGCATCGTTGGTATTGCCTCTATCCTATCATATATTTTACTGTTGAAACATATACTTTGCGATTTGGGCATCATTGGTATTGCCTTAGATTTTGCACTAGTTACATTCTCGAAGCATAATTTTGTTTATTGGTTTCTCATGCATTGAGGACTGAAAGCACAAATATTATATGCGAGTGCAATTGAAATTTGTCTAAAAAGATGGATGCCTATCAATAATTCATTACCTGTATACTTCAAATTAACTAGAAATAACCCCGTACCAGGAGACACTATGCAATACCAAAAATCAAACATTGATCGTGCAACATTTATATTTTAAATAATAATTTCTTTTCTTTTCTTTTTTTAGTTCCGCAATTTAAAAAAAAGTGAACTACGAGAAAATAAGAGAGAAGTAAAGGAGAGAGAAGAGAGAGGTAGGTGTGAATTAGTGGGTTGTTTGATATTTGGGACTGTGTTAGTTGAATTGTCTAACATTGGGAAAAAAAATTTGAGATGAATTTTGTACTACTAGATCACAGTAGATGAAATTTTGAATCAATCTTAATCATTATTGCAATTTTGTAAGTTGAGGATTCAACTTTCTAGTTGTAATATTAGATAGATTATTCAGTTTCCAACATTACTTAAAATTGCAACATTATTGCAAAAACAACACAAAAAAGTCATCTAATCGCAAATGAATGAAAAACTTCAACAGAAGGGCAAGGACTCTTAGCATCATGTGTATGTCCTCAATGTCACTGGAAATCACTGTAGGCTGCAGGAAGACAACAGAGGTCATTGGGTGTCATGATCATGGCCCTTGCGAGACAATATTTCTAGTTTGCTCTATCTCTCTTTTCCTCTTCCTAACTTGTTGCATTCTCAAAGCCAATGGTTGTAAGACGTTAGCTACTTACTCGGAATAAAAAAAAGGCAGAAGCTGCTTATCTTACCATATTTTCTTTTTTTTGTATTCATTTTAGCTTTTTATTTTAAAATACAATGTTTCTATACTGCACATTTTTCCATAACAAGTGCCTTGAACGTGTTCCTAGCATGTCCTGACCGTGTCCTCAGCTTGTCCCAACATGTCCAAATTTCAAGAAGAATATCGGGATGCTTCTTCACTTGTGCGAGCATATCCAGTGCAAGTCCCTATTCTAGACGTATCCAAAACTGATAGGCAAGCCCGGAATAGGTGTCTGTGCTTCCTAGACGTGCACTAACACTAGCAGATGACAAAGACTACTAGGCAGAGAAGTATCTCTTTTAACAGAATCATTAAAACAGTTTTGTTCCCCTTTGATAAGTATAAAATTCACTAAAACACCACCAACTAAACACATACCCACACACACACAAGCACCTTATTGTCCACAACCCATCAAAACCTACAAGTACCTATGAGTTTCCATATTATGTCCAGAATCCAGTAAATAGTTCTGGAGAGGGATCACCCACTTCAAGTTGATCACCTAAACCAGAAAAGTCAAAATCTTTCTTCAGCTTATGAGCTGTCACATCCACTCCATCAAGAAAATGTCGATACCTCTCCTTTCAAACAATAACCACTCCATTTGGATGAGATGTACACAGATAAATGTATTTCTAGCATTGGTTTTCACATTCAAATGAACATCTTACTCATTTCATCACTGCAACATCTTACAATGTAACTGACGTCAACCAGCAGTGGAAGGGGGCAAGGTCTTCCACAAAGCAAGATATCTATGAAATAAATGCACAACTTGTATATCCAAAGTATTTTTACAATGAAACATTTAGAATGAAGGCAAACTATGACCTAGGAGGAATGTAACAAATATCTTATAAACCACCGACAGTGAGTAATAAGACCACCAAAGTATTAAATTAACGGTTTCCAAGAGAGATAAAAGTGTTACTTAACCCCCCCCCCCCAAAAAAAAAAAAAAAACACAGGACATGGTAGATTTACATAAAAGCTACAAAATATCATGGTTCTTCAAAACTAAACTTTTCATAAATCTGCCTTTCTGCTAAACTACCACTTCCCTAAGCAACTTTTTTTAAGATCTTATCATTATTTTGCTCAATTATACTGTGACTACCAAGCCAATGATTTTTTTTTTTCAAGCCACCATTAATTGTAGAAACTGCAAAGCATTTCGCTTCTACGACTGCAAATCTATCTCAATGCCTCTGTGTCTGTGTAGATGAGTGGATGGTGTAATTGAAGCTTATCATCTCCGGAAAGGTTCTCATTTGATTTAAATTTCAAAAATGGGTGGGGAATTGATGTTTGATTTCTCAATTGACTAACCCTCATTGGAAGCCAGATAAGCCAAATTGAAATTAATGACAAACCTTATGTGTGACTAGTGAAATTAATTTGAAAAAATTCATTCTTTGTGATTTGGTTCTTCCAACTGCCTTGATTCTTAATGGGAAACGTATTATCGTCATCATAACTGTCAAAATGTAGCCCTATCTTTTATAGGAAATCAACTTTGACATAAAGAAAGTTTTTTCCTTCCCTTTGTCAAATAAGTCAACCACACAACCTATGTGATGCAGACAACACAGTTAAATGAAACTAAAATAACACAAAAACCTTAACCGATTGATTATCACCGATAATACCATGCTAGTGTTCTTAAACAGCTTTGTTAAATCCTAAAAATACTTGGGAAAAGAGAAAAATGTTCTCTGAAATATTATTTCAAAACAATCAAAAGCTACTTATATTAGCTCAAACATAGTTTGGATATTATAAATAACAAAACCCTAATTAAACTAGGAAAAAAATAAACTAGATCCCCAATTAAATGTGGAAGTGAAATAAACTAGGAAACAAATTAAATCGGACTCTCCTAAAAATTCTCTAATCAAACATAATTGGAAATTAATCACCCCACTTCAAATGGAGTTGACCACGTTCAAAACCAATGCCCTCAATCTCGGCATGTGTTTCACATCAATGTGAGTACCTTTATTTTTCGTACTTGGTGGATGTGATTTTTTTTTTAAGCTAACACCACAAAATTGAATTGATATTAAGATTCTCAATTAGATTTTATTAGAATTTATTGTTTCAATGACTGCTTGTTGATTTAGATTCTAGAAAAGAGGGCCAAAACCTTGAATAAACAAAATTGAATTCTCTCTATTGTCAAGTAGGGGGGGAACCACCCATGGGCAGCCCACCATCAAATTTTTTTTTCTTGATATTAGATATCAATTTTTTGAAATAGAATTTAGACATATTTAACTGTGTCCACACTATTATTGTATTCTGGTGATATCAATTTGGATAGACCCCTACCTAAATGATTATTAACTTTCGAACAATGTTATTGATACATAATTTAAGGACCTAATGCATTGTGATATTAAGATTAATAATGAGTCTCAATATGTAATAAACTCCACTATCCATCCAATGGTCACAAACAATTGGGTCTCCACCAATTAAATCTCAAATTAGGTGCAATTTGCATTATTCTTAACTTTTAGACACATTTCAGACATGTCCGAATAAGTTTTAGACATATTAGGGTTATTTTGTAATTTTTTTAAATTGCAGGATTATTTTGTTATTGTTTAAAAATGAATGTCATTTATGTAGTAAATTATATAAGGTCATAAATGAAAAGATTGTTACCAAAATTTATATTCAAAAAAATATTTGTTGATAAGATTGATTTGTAAATGTTTCAAATGATAAAAACACATCAGGGTCAACCGTAAGTGACAATAATTAATCTCATTCTCAATAAGAAGTTTTAATTATTTTTTATTTGTTCATACTACGTTTTTACCTTTTATGTTTAATCACTTAATCAACCTTTAAGTATTAAATATGATTTCAATAATTATGAATTTATGAACTTCAACAGTCAATTGAAAAAAAAAAATTAAAGCGTGCTAATGTGCCCACCCTAAAACTAACTTTTTCCTCGCTCTGCCTCTCCTGTTAAGTATCTTTTTTAATTGGCGAGTTTCCATTCCGGTTCTTTTGTCTAAATAGAGAATGTTGGAATCTGTGTGTGCTCTAACCATTTTTTACAATTTGAACCTATTTTGGTTATTATTACTCCATTTGTGATGTCATTGCAAAGCCACAATTACTCTGAATGACTGCCTAATGAAGGAATTTCAACTATTAAGAACCAATACAAGGAAACACTAGAGAACATTCCACTCAACTTCACCAAGGTCAGCAAAAAATGTCAATAATAGAAGGGTGCATGTACCATGCATGCATCAGTCTGCACAGTTTCTCCAACTATAAATACACTGTCATGTTTCTATATCAACCCGATAGCACATTGCCACATTCCTCTTGCGCTCAACTGTCCCTAAAACTGTCAACTTGATCTGTATCACTCTTTAGCAAATGCAACAATTAGTTTTCAATGAATACTATTCAACCATCAACCAGCTATCTTTTGTTTTGTCCCTCATCAATACTTTTGGCAAAATAATGCCAAACCATCATTTGATCTGGAGGGTTTTGGTTCAAGCAATAAAGCTAATACCTTTTGAGTTGTATGGATGTATGGTATTCGCATTGATTTGGGTGGATCCTTTGGAAGACTTGTGGGGCAAAATTTTGTTCTTGGCATCTCCTTGGACTTCAACTTGGAAAGAGTTTGGAGAGACTCCACTATTTGTAATAAAAGATCATTGTGGAGTGTTATGACACACGGCAACTTTCCTTTTGTTCCTTTTGTTTCTTTTTCTTTTCAGTTTTTCAGGTTGTTGCTTTCTCTTTACTTTTTGAAACTATTAGAGGACTCCTTGCCAAATTGCCAAACCCTCAACCCGTTATCCTTTTCTGTTTTTGTTATGCATCATCTTTAACCTGAAATACTCCACCACAATTACTATTTTATTAAAAAAAGCCAACACAATACATGAGGCCCCTGGGTCACTGTGGAGTAAGCTTACCTTTGCATCAAGGCTCAGTCTCAACCATTTTTACATTACTAAGACACCAAAAGATTACAATTAATGACAACATATCTTACTGCAATGTATGGAAATCAGGAATCCAATGTTATTTCAAGTTCAACTCTACAAAGTTCTAATCCTCTTATTGTTTGGAGATCAGTAGATGAATTTTATTTCTCCATTCAACTATATCTAGCTTCCACAACCTTATCAAATGTTGAACCCTTGGCACACATTTTCTCACCGGTCCGTATTCGTTTTTAGGTGTCCCAAGCCATTTTGGCACCCCTTAAATTGCTCCACCATTAGATTCATTAGACCTTCTTTACTGTCCCGTACACAAAACCAACTTCGATGACTCTCTCTCACATTGCCTTCTTCTCATCGCGTCTTATGGTTAAAATATTATTTGCCATAGTTAAAATATCATTAACCAATGGGAAATCTTTGATGCAAAGAGATATATGTTTTGAACAAAGCATGACTAGTTTTTCCAATCCAAGCTCAATGAAATGATAATCCAGTTTGAAGGGTTCTCAAGATTTCTAATTTGGCTCAATGAACTTTAATTAGAAATTCCAGTTCCACCGAGGCAGGCCTAAAACTATCAAACAAATCCACCAAGTAACCAAGAAGGCTCTGTACATGTTAAAATGGAAAGAGAACTCGATGTTGAACTTGAACAACATTAAAGTCTTCTAGCCAACCTTGAAAGGCAACAACAACAAATTCCACCGGTACCCTCTTCACCACTTCAGCCCTTGCACCATAACCCTAATATCAGCTACAAGCACCTTGAAAACCACACGACAATTGTGATAAGAACATAGAATTATAATTTATAAACCCATCCAATACAATCCAAGAAATTTAGAGCTCCCCATCAAATGTGATATTAAAGATGAAATCCACGACTCAAGTCAAATTGACCTCTTGGCTCAACGTGAGGCAATCAATTCATTCCTTCAATGCAATGTTTCAAAAATTGAACAAAGTAGAGCCTTGTTGTAAATAGAGATTTAGAGAGACATGACCTACACAATCTATGGATGATGGTGCCATACCTTGTGCCCATAATCACGTACCTTTTGAATATTTAGCAATCTATTTGACAAAAGTTTCTACACTAGGAAAATCATTCACCGCATAAAGTACAAGGAATGGGAGAATAAATCATGTTTATCAAATATTTTACCTGAAGCAAGCATATTTTTTTCGGAAGGTTAGAAGCAAGCATATTTAGTCACACCCTAAGCAAGCCAAAAGTCCTCAAGGTTAACAAAGATACCTTCATTAAACATTGTTTAATAAATCTCTTATGCACATCCAATGCATGTGTCTCCAAGCTCAAATCCTTCTCTAATAATCTCCGTACGCCCTCAAAAGTTAAAGAACTGCAGGCCAAAAGCAAACCCAAATCATCAATGATATTCAATTTAACTCCAAACGGACTTGGAGCCTTCACTCACTTTAACTAATGAGCAGACAAGCCTAAAGAAAAATGTTATATTGAATTCAACAGATTTCAAGGAAAAGGACACAAGAAGACATTAGAAACTTATTAAAAAATAGGTAAATGCTAAACATAAAACAAAAGTATGCAAAACAAAACCTAGAAATATGGTGAAGACCTATATCTCTACAGAAGCTCGAGAAAGGGGCGAAAAGAAACATTCTTTTGAAAAATAAATAATAAAAGAACAAATCGTTGTACGACAATCCATTAATCTGACGTTAGTTTATCCATTTTTCTCAAGCTCTTGGGCATCTAGTACAATTTTTTTGCAGATTCCTTAAAGGGTTACCAAAAATGAGCTTTCTTTCCCCCGTACCCTCCATGTGGGCATGGAGATCTTCACTTCTATAATAAATATTCTTCCTCAACCAAAATATTAGGTGACAGCTCGTACTGACAAACCTAAATCGTATTAACCCAACCCATTGCTTTGTGTCCACCGGTATTTTGGTAGGGAAAGAATGATGGTATGATCTTATCTCGTCAAAAAGCTTACCTTTCAGCAAGACAAGTCGAACTTGTGAGGATAACTGCAAAAAATAAGACAAGCTACAAAACAACGTGCATCATGCATGTCCCACCTCTAGTTACTGTTATATGACAATAAGAGTTTCAATCACTGTGGTAAATGTTTTATTCTTAAGAGCAACTCAAGAAAAACCTTAAGAACAAGTGTTATCAAGGGTACGCCTACACTCAAGACTTGTGGTGGGCATGCAACTTTTTAATGCCAAGGGCATAACGATGATACACGTTAATTTTCAACAGAATCACAAATAGTAACTTTCTTCTAGAAATTCGATTCACCTTTGTTTCCCGATTTAGTCCACATAGCTCACGACAAAAAGTTTGAAAAGGTTCATCCTTTCTAATCTTGTTTGACAGCTCACAACGAAAAGCTAAATATAATCTTCATTACCCTCTTTATCTCTCCACACCAAAAAAAAAAACCCAAACACATATAAACCCACATATGCATACCAGGCATTAATAGAAACCCTGATAAAAACATATATTAATCAACAACGCAATCACACAACTTAAGCAGACGACTACAACAAGCATTCAATTGAATCTGCATCTTTAACACATACCAAAGAGTTGCTTAAAATGTGCACAAAAATATTGTACAGAGTTCGACACTGATACACAAAAACGCACGCACACATGTATATATGCAAAATTGATAGCATAAACTACTTGTCGAGAGAAGAACCCATAAGGCACATATGTATTTGTAAGCGGAAAATTGGAAGCTGAAACAATTTTGAGAGAGAGAGAGAGATAAGAGGCAAACTCCGCTTGTTGCTGGAAATGTTGAACGCGAGAGAGCGTAGCGCGCTCTATCTGCGACTCTATGCTACCCTCCTCAACCTCCACCACCATCGTCGCGTCGCTTCGCGTCTTTCACAGCCGAGTTCTCTTTCGACACTCCGCTACCAACACTACCACTGCCACCGTACCCTCTATGTGTGTGTGCGAAGTGTGAACAGAGCCCAGCAGGCTCTTCTGCTCTCCCCAAGTGTTGCCACCGCAGACCACCCCGGTGAACATATGTGTCCTTGGGGTTGGAACTTGGAAAGAAAAAGGGTATCCGAGTCTTGGATTCTGAGTACTAGGGCTCATTGGATCTGGATCCGAAAAGCCCACCCAGATATGTGGTTCGGACTGTACAAATGGAATCTTTTTTTGGTTAAGATTACAATAATCTCTCAAAGTCTATGTATTTTTTTGTGTTATTTTGGCCTTATCCTTTTAATTGTTTTTTTTTAGTTTTTTGAATTTTAAATTAATGCCACTTTGATCCAATTAAAAAGAGAAATTTGAATTAACTAATAAAGGTGTTCACGTGTACGTAACGTGACCATAATTGAATGTANTTAAATTAATGCCACTTTGATCCAATTAAAAAGAGAAATTTGAATTAACTAATAAAGATGTTCACGTGTACGTAATGTGACCATAATTGAATGTCATTTTATGCCTCAAGTTTGCAATGAGTGTCATTTTGATTTTTGAAGCTTATAAATTGTGTGACCTAGACTACTACGTTTTNGTGACCATAATTGAATGTAATTTTATGCCTCAAGTTTGCAATGAGTGTCATTTTGATTTTTGAAGCTTATAAATTGTGTGACCTAGACTACTACGTTTTTAAATAATATCCCTCAAGTGTGGTCGCATGAGGTACACATGAGCATCTTTTTCAATTAATTTATGAAATATTATTTTTGCCTCCTGAAAAATATAAAAAATTTTAATTTTATCATTTGAATGATTAATTTTTTCACATTACTCCCTTAAAAAATAAATAAACGTTGTAATGTGGTTCACCGTCTTATTTTCATTTAATTGTCCATCCGCTTTGATATTCTTGATTGGTTGATTTGACACAAAACAGATGGATAACTAAATGGAACTAAGACAGTGTACTACATTATAACGTTTTTATTTCTTTAAGGAGACAATGTGAGAGAATTAATCATTTGGGGGATAAACTGAGAATTTTTGTACCTTTCATGTTGCAAAATAAGAGTTACCCATCAATTTAAACAAATATATTTGATTTAATCAAAATAATACAAATTGAATACTTGAGGGATGCAATTAACATAGTTGAAAAAAATGAGACCAAACTAATACAAAATACATAGTTTGGGGCTAAAAATATATTTTGTGTTTTTTTTTTCTTTTTAGATCTAGATTCTTTTCACTACACTTTTATACAATTCCCAATAATCAATCATTCATTGTATATGTGTATCCTAATTTAATTCATCGTAAGTGATCTGCGACGAAATTATTGCATAAAAATGTAATGAAAAAAATCGTAATTTTTTTTTTAATTTCTTTTTGTGTTTGACAAGTGGGCAACCATTGGACTTGAATTAAATTCCGAATATTATAGGAAATAAATATAGAATCACATGAAATTTAAGTTAAAAATCATGTTTCTCTTTCAAAACTATTACACAATCCATGCCAACGTCGTGGATAAGTAAATGTGGATTAGAAAGGAAATTATCATAATGAAATCACACTTGAGCAATCACAACTCCTTTTTCAAAGCATCATAAAAACTTTTTGATTATTCTTGAAAGTTGAAACTTTATCATTACTGCATATTCAAGTGTTGGGTACCATCAAGCATTTGGTTGTCTCTTTTAAACTGTATTGAGTACTTTTTCAAGTAGCATTTGTTTAAAATTTTTGTGCATTCAATTTTACTTTTTTATTGAAAACTTCACAAGTGTATTTGTTCCTATGTTGAAATTCTTATAATAAAATATTTTTGTACTAGCAATT
>CAUOFW020005214.1:346246-394195 GCA_963454935.2 Ilex paraguariensis | reverse complement strand
TGTGTGACTGAAAATATTTAGTAATTGTGAATCGTCTACGCAACGGGAAATATTAAATGATTTTGAGTCATCCACCGGATGGGAAGTATTAAGTGGCTATGAGTCGTCTAAATGATGAAAATTCTTTGTTTGATATGAATCTTTGTGACAAGAATTAGTTATGTGATTCGAGCTAACTAAATGACAGGTGTTTATGTGACAAGATTGAGTTATGTGGTTGAGTCATCTAAGTGACGCGAACAAGAATTATTTACGTGGCTTGGGTCCTCTAAAGAACGAAAACTATTGATGTTGTTTGCAATGTTCTAGTGACGAATGATATCTATGTGATAATACAATCTTGCGATACAAGTTGCTGGGTGGCAGAGTGGTTACTCCCTTATGAGGTCATAGTGCAACGAGACATGATCTTGAATTTAAATTACGAAGTTATGGTTAATGTATTCTTGTAAATGAACTATCATGTTTTGTTAATTTCTATTATATCTATGGGAAATTATCGGATACTCACTGATTATTTTCTTAAAATCCTTTCAAGAAACCTGCACACAAGCCTGGAGTCCACTATTGAGACTAGATGACCAATTGGGAGTTTTCAAGGGAGGGGCTTGTGTCTAGTTTTTTTTTTATTTTTTATTTTTGAATTAAGTATTTTATGGTGTATAAAATGTCACTCTTAATATATTTTTGGGATGTAAATATTTGGTTTTGTAACGAGTCAGTGTGCTCACAACTATATGACTCTATATTAAAATATGCTATGTTATAGTTTCGCCAAAGTTGGCTTATAAATATTAACAGTGGTTTGTGATAATGAGTTGTCTAATTTTTATTTTTAGTTTTAAACTTCAGAGCAGGGTGTTACACATATTTAACAAACTATGCTTAAAGCACGCTTCCTACATGTAACAATCAATCTCAAAATATTTAGCCCAAAATACAGATCAAATCAATAAAATTTAAAGAATTTCATACCAATAGAAAATAATCAATAGGAATACAATTTTCAGATGATCAAAATGACATTTTTTGTAAAGAGATTTAAAGAACTGAGCATATTATATATTACTCCGTACCTCAAATCACAAAATGATTCCGATAAATTTGATCATCGTTGTATTAAGAACAATGTGTACCAATTTCATAAAATTTGAGATTAAAATCACTATCTAATTTTAAACCTAAAGTCTCGTTATTATTTCTCTCTAGCTCTCTTCTTTCTCTCCCATTTTGCTCACAAATATGGGAGCCATTATTTATAGAGCGAGGAGCCTTGGGCTCCAAATTCCTTACATTTAGTAATGTCACCATGAAAATTTGTCTATGTTAAATACTTGGATTTTTTTTAAATATCTTACGGCAAGGACACTTGTCATTTTTTTCTTATATATCTATATATCTTTAGTCATTTGACTCATTTTTACTCAAGGAATTTATTTTTGAGGTCCATTTGTTTATTTAAGATTTCTAAATATTATGCTATGGATCACATAAAATCTTACTTAACCTTTTTTTGACGTATTAGCGATTAAATTTCACTCGAATAATTAAATTCTACCCTCTTTAAACAAAATTTAATCATCGACNTTGTGATAATGAGTTGTCTAATTTTTATTTTTAGTTTTAAACTTCAGAGCAGGGTGTTACACATATTTAACAAACTATGCTTAAAGCACGCTTCCTACATGTAACAATCAATCTCAAAATATTTAGCCCAANAGATATTATAAATAATATATTCTTTTCTTTTTTATGTATTAAACATACACATTTTAAATGATAGAGTTATGTAAATGATAGATAAGTGGATAGGTGTCAACGTAGTTGAAATATGCTCATTCTATTGTGATATTGTTCCTCCACCATTTACAAATAAAATTATTCATTATTTACTTTTTATCTACTTCGACTTTACTTTTAATTCAAAAATGTAATTTACAAAAATATTTTTTATTTATAAATAAAGTTGTAATAAAAAGCCCGTCCAACAAGCTCGTCCGTAAGCCCCCCCCAATAGGGTCGTCCGCAAATTCGCCCAATGAGTAGCGAGTTGGGCTACGAGTAGCCTATCCCTATTCGAAGTCGGACCTAGACTGGCCTGCCCAATAACTCGTCTGAGTAAGGGCTTGGGCCTCCCATACTCAAGCCTAACCCTAAAAAAAAATTGCAGGTCGAGCCCGACCCGGTCCACAAACACCTCTACGTGTGGTCCACATGTAGGTCTCACCTGTAATGTCTGGGTTTCTCTAATGCATTAATTGATCAATTGATTACAATATACCATTAATATGATATCCAAATACAAGGGTCATAATCAAACCAAACATTCACATCCTATAAGACCATAATCATATTGTAAGACCTAAACACTTATGATGATCATATAAATATTTATTAGGAGTATGTTCACATGTGATATGAATGCGTATGATAAGTAACTATTATTTAATTAGGAATATTGATAAGAGACCTGTAAGATCCCGTGCTAAAATTAAATAAGAATAATATCATATTAATATTTCTCCTAGGATGAATAAAAGGATTGTAGAGATCTTGAATCGTTTTTAAAAGATTGATCACAAATGTTGTTTTGGACAAATTGACTTTCGGGTCAAACTTAGTTTCAAAGGTGTTTAAACTTGAGAAAGGTGGTTAGGTATGTCTCTAAATAGTTTTAAGTCAAATTAAGGTTTTCATTGAATCTAGAAGGTTGAAAAACTTTGGGAGAGGTAATATGGGGTGTATTAGAAGTTAGGAAGTATTCCGGAGTTAAATAGCATTTTAGAAAGAATTCAGATATGAATGAATTTGAAACTACCTTAGCATTATAGTCATAACGTTTTACTCAGACCTCAAATTGAGTTGAGTTTTGGGCAATAAAAACTATACTTCAAGGGCTACAAAAGTGTATTTCACAAAAATTTTCTGAATCGACTTCTAAATAAATCCAAATTGCTCTTGAAGTTGGCAGAGAAAGTTGACACTGTCTGAACACCCCAAGCACTATTTGGACGGTACTCCTTACCATGAAACCTTATTTTTCATCCAAAACAATGAATTTTTATCGTATGGACGCCCAAGCACCGTCTGGACACTACACTAAAAATGGCCTCGATCAATTTTAGGATTTTTCTTCGTTTTTTACCATATAAATACTATAAGGACATCTCTTTAGCCATGTTTCATTAGTTTTCAACCCTAGGCAACTCTAGAGAGAAGGAGAAAAAATAAAATTCAAAGGGATTATCTCTTTGAGATTGATTTAAATATGCTAGGACTATCTTCAAACATCAGATTAAGGTGGGGGATTCTTCTCAAGTTTTTTCATTGATACTAGGGTATAATTATGTATGTTCTAAATCTTCTAGATTATTATATGCTAAATAATCTTTCGTTCTTGATTTCTTTTGATTAACTACTATTTGTTCTTGATTTATTTTTGAGTAACATGTGGTTTTCAATTAGATTCAGGTCTTGCGTTCAAGAAATTTTTTTCTTGTTTTTTCAAAACCCTACTTTTTCCTAAACACATTTTAAGTGAAAGACCTCTTGATTCTTGAATTTCTAAAATTCTTATTATTGGTTAAATTCAATTTTCAATCAACTACTTGTTCCTGTTCCAAGAAATTGTGATTTTTGGAAAAACCCTAGAATTTGAATTATAATACTCGTGGATGTCATATAACTCGATATTTACGCCGTTGTGCCCCATTTACCAAGATCCATAATTTAACAAAATTCGGGTAGAGTCTTTTTTGTACGGGGAGCTCTACTCAAAATACAATCTGTGCAATCATACAACATTGACCACACCGGATCCATTTATGAATAAACATTGACCACACTAGATCTATTCATGAGTAAACATTGACCACACCGGGTCCATTTATGAGTAAACATATAACAACATGCAATTTTACATTAAAAATAGTCTGTATGAATTCGATTACAACTCTTGTACATACATTATATGCCAAAAACTAAATTACAAGTCTAGTTTTACAAAAAATACATCATTTAAAGCCACATTTAGGCTTTTCTTCAACATTTAGGCCTCGATTGAGAGCCTTCCACCGATGTGAACCCCGCACCTGAAATGTTTTCTCATATAAGGTGAGTCACGCTCAATAAGGTATCTCCTACAAAGGCTACTTCCCAACCTAAGAGCATATGAAATGTTCACATGCAACATTCAACAAGCAACAACCATCCCAACACAAGAATATGTAATTCAATGTTGAAATTCTACTATGTCATGTCATGAAATGAGATGAGACTCATTCATGCACTTTGACTCGATCCCTCACCGGCTCCCACAACATAATGCAATGCCAATGTGTAATAAATCCGCCATTGATGAAATACATCCAATGATCATTTTGAAATAAAAGTCACGTGTTTATAAAAACAAAATCATTGTTGGATGTTACACATCGAATGACTATTTTATAAAACAAAACCACGTGTCTTTGTTGGGTAGCGGAGTTTTGGTGTCCCACCACTAGTTCTACACACCGATACACTTTTCTGGATTTTCATCATAGGAGAGTGTATAAACCAAGTAGTCGGGTTTTGCACCCGAGGGAGAATCTAACTCTGCTTGCTATACCCGACACAAGTTTTTCATGCAAACTATGCGACTCAGTCGAATCTTTAATCCAAAATTTTCCAAGTCCAAGTATCAACCACCAAGAATGGTGTTTGATCAACCATGAACACACACACACACACACACACTCATGCCTCATGCCCCATGAATGCGATGCCTTCGTGCAAATGCAATGTAATATACCATTGCAATATCAATGTCATACCCTATATGTAATGAATGTCATATGAGCTAATTTAATCACATTCAACATTTTTATGACAAATTATATCCAAAGCATATAACTTCCATAAAGTCATCACAATATCAATATATCATAAGTATATACCAACATTCACATTTAACAACAATTTTTTCCAAGCACGTCATACATAATCTATGCAATAACACACTTAATTTTCACATAGGTATTTAGTTAAACACCTTCAAGACACCAAATCATGTTATCACATAAAAATTCTCATAATCATCACATATATCAAAAAATCACATTTAGTGATTTTCACATGCCCAATTATCAAAATTCCAAGAAATCACAATCTAACAATTCTTATGTATTCAAGTCAAGATATAATTTATTCTATCCATTTTCAATACCCATTTCACATTTCAAATACAATAGGCATTTGTTAAATCAAATCTAACAACTTACCCATTTCATACAATCATCCTAGGTTGAAAATAAACCTAAATAGGATGAAAGCCCTACATCTTGAAGCGTAAAACAATGTTAGAAAGCTCCAAGAACCCAAACCTTGCCCAAAACTAAACTTTTCTCAAAATTCTATCTTTGAATCTTCGGTGAAATCCTTCCTTTTTGGTATGGTTGCATAGCCCTCGTCTCGTAGAACGACTTTAATACTTAACCCGAAGAATTCCGACCAGCGAAACTCCGTAGATCTGAGAAAAAAGTCTTAAAATCCTTCTTTTTCCTTCTCTTTCTCTTCCAACTTGAACCCAGCAGAAACCAAGCAGAGTTGTGTCTAAAAATTTAGATTTTTGTTCCTATTTATACATTTTAACACTTGGTCCATGTCGCGCCACACATCCCCCATACCCGGGTCCGTTTTCGCCCCAAAATGATTAAATTTTGTATCGGTTTAAGCTCAAAATATTTTATATAAACTTTCTTTAGATTATTTTTCAAATTTTAAAATTTTATTAAAAATTTTATTTTTGGGTCACTCAAGACCCGACCATCTCGTAAAATGCGAAAGATTTGACTATCTCAAAATTTGATAAAATTTGTCTGGGTAACTAGATTTCGCTAGAAGAATCCAACAGTGAGGTCCATTTCGTCATCTGAACTCTAGAAAAATAAGTGTTCTTAACCCGCACCGTAGTGACAATTTATTGTTTTGTCATTTCTCATAAAAAGTTCAAATTTACCCGAATTTTACAAAATTAAATTAATTGTTGACCAAAACAATCATATATTAAGCACAAAATATGATAAACAACTTATACATGATCAATAAGAACTCAAAACGAGAGTAAATCAATTTAACTAAATATTAGGTTCCGTTGCAATCTTAATAAAAAATTAGTTCATAACGTAATTGAAAAACAACATTCTCAAATTAATCAACATCTTAGAAAATCAAAAAACTAAAAGTAAGAGAAAAGAACAAAAACTTAGTTGCAATCTTCAATCTCTCTCTAGCTTTCAAGTCCAATTTTCTTCCTATCGCTTCCTTCAATTCTTGCCTTCAATTGACTATCAATCCTTGGTTAACCATCTATTAGCAACCCCTCATGTCAATATATTTTTATCTCAGCTCAAACCCTAGCATATATGTAGCATTAGAGTTTAATTTCTACTTAAAAACAAATCAAAATTCGTGTCCCAAGCTAATACATGTGATGCAGCCCCACAAATCAGCGCAACTGCGCTGAATTTCTGCTCTTCAAGAGCTGCAGCGTTGCAAGTAGAGCTGCGGCACGGATCCCCTTTTATGCCTACATCTCCCTTGTTGTTTAGTCCTCAATTAATCCAACACTTAGGCTTCCAAACAACTTTGTTTTCTTCCAAATCAGGATCTCTACAAAACAAAATTAAAAACAAAACGAATAAAAAGGAACATAAAATACTTGGANGTTAGAATCTATATATCTGACAACATCTATAAAATCAGGTCTGATGTACCTAAACCTGCAATCTTATATTCCTTGAAGATATCTAAACATCTTCTTCATAGCTTTCTAATGATCCAAACCTGAGTCACTCTGGTATCTACCCAATACACCAACTACAAATGCAATGTCTAGTCTAATACAAATTTGGGCATACATTAATGTTTACTTAATCTGTCACCTTTAGACATAAGTGTAGGGCTAGGTTTCGNCATAATTATATTTAACAAATTTTATCCCAAGTACACTTCGTATATGGACCAATCAATCTCAAAGTATTTTGCCAAAAATACAGGTCAGATCAATAAAAATTGCAAAATTTCATACCAACNTACTTGGATTTTTTTTAAATATCTTACGGCAAGGACACTTGTCATTTTTTTCTTATATATCTATATATCTTTAGTCATTTGACTCATTTTTACTCAAGGAATTTATTTTTGAGGTCCATTTGTTTATTTAAGATTTCTAAATATTATGCTATCGATCACATAAAATCTTACTTAACCTTTTTTTGATGTATTAGCGATTAAATTTCACTCGAATAATTAAATTCTACCCTCTTTAAACAAAATTTAATCATCGAANGTTGAGACTTAATGACTAAGAGGTAAAATATTGTTGAGTGTTGGAAGTTGTCTAAGCGACAAGATAAGCCTTTGTGGTTTGGGTTTACTACATGATGAAACATATTCATGTGAATTGAGTTGATTGTGAGTCGTCNCTCTCTTTCTCCCTTTCTCTTTTTTTCTTCCTCCCCCATTTTACTCACAAATATGGGAGCTATTATTTATAGAGTGAGGAAGCCTTGGGCTCAAAGTTCCTTACATCATACAAGTGATGTCACCATGGACACTTGTCCATATTAAATACTTAGATTTTTTTAACATTTTATGGTAAGGACACTTGTCATTTTTTTTAGGTGTCTATATTTCNTAACTAAATGACAGGTGTTTATGTGACAAGATTGAGTTATGTGGTTGAGTCATCTAAGTGACGCGAACAAGAATTATTTACGTGGCTTGGGTCCTCTAAAGAACGAAAACTATTGATGTTGTTTGCAATGTTCTAGTGACGAATGATATCTATGTGATAATACAATCTTGCGATACAAGTTGCTGGGTGGCAGAGTGGTTACTCCCTTGTGAGGTCATAGTGCAACGAGACAGGATCTTGAATTTAAATTACGAGGTTATGGTTAATGTATTCTTGTAAATGAACTATCATGGTTTGTTAATTTCTATTATATCTATGGGAAATTATCGGATACTCACTGATTATTTTCTTAAAATCCTTTCAAGAAACCGGCACACAAGCCTGGAGTCCACTGNATCTTTTATTGATAAATATTTAAGTTTTATGTATATGTTTATGTTATAATTTTTGTTGAGACTTAATGACTAAGAGGTAAAATATTGTTGAGTGTTGGAAGTTGTCTAAGCAACAAGATAAGCCTTTGTGGTTTGAGTTTACTACATGATGAAACATATTCATGTGAATTGAGTTGATTGTGAGTCGTTTGTGTGACTGAAAATATTTAGTAATTGTGAATCGTCTACGCAACGGGAAATATTAAATGATTTTGAGTCATCCACCGGACGGGAAGTATTAAGTGGCTATGAGTCGTCTAAATGATGAAAATTCTTTGTTTGATATGAATCTTTGTGACAAGAATTAGTTATGTGATTCGAGCTAACTAAATGACAGGTGTTTATGTGACAAGATTGAGTTATGTGGTTGAGTCATCTAAGTGACGCGAACAAGAATTATTTACGTGGCTTGGGTCCTCTAAAGAACGAAAACTATTGATGTTGTTTGGAATGTTCTAGTGACGAATGATATCTATGTGATAATACAATCTTGCGATACAAGTTGCTGGGTGGCAGAGTGGTTACTCCCTTATGAGGTCATAGTGCAACGAGACATGATCTTGAATTTAAATTACGAAGTTATGGTTAATGTATTCTTGTAAATGAACTATCATGTTTTGTTAATTTCTATTATATCTATGGGAAATTATCGGATACTCACTGATTATTTTCTTAAAATCCTTTCAAGAAACCTGCACACAAGCCTGGAGTCCACTATTGAGACTAGATGACCAATTGGGAGTTTTCAAGGGAGGGGCTTGTGTCTAGTTTTTTTTTTATTTTTTATTTTTGAATTAAGTATTTTATGGTGTATAAAATGTCACTCTTAATATATTTTTGGGATGTAAATATTTGGTTTTGTAACGAGTCAGTGTGCTCACAACTATATGACTCTATATTAAAATATGCTATGTTATAGTTTCGCCAAAGTTGGCTTATAAATATTAACAGTGGTTTGTGATAATGAGTTGTCTAATTTTTATTTTTAGTTTTAAACTTCAGAGCAGGGTGTTACACATATTTAACAAACTATGCTTAAAGCACGCTTCCTACATGTAACAATCAATCTCAAAATATTTAGCCCAAAATACAGATCAAATCAATAAAATTTAAAGAATTTCATACCAATAGAAAATAATCAATAGGAATACAATTTTCAGATGATCAAAATGACATTTTTTGTAAAGAGATTTAAAGAACTGAGCATATTATATATTACTCCGTACCTCAAATCACAAAATGATTCCGATAAATTTGATCATCGTTGTATTAAGAACAATGTGTACCAATTTCATAAAATTTGAGATTAAAATCACTATCTAATTTTAAACCTAAAGTCTCGTTATTATTTCTCTCTAGCTCTCTTCTTTCTCTCCCATTTTGCTCACAAATATGGGAGCCATTATTTATAGAGCGAGGAGCCTTGGGCTCCAAATTCCTTACATTTAGTAATGTCACCATGAAAATTTGTCTATGTTAAATACTTGGATTTTTTTTAAATATCTTACGGCAAGGACACTTGTCATTTTTTTCTTATATATCTATATATCTTTAGTCATTTGACTCATTTTTACTCAAGGAATTTATTTTTGAGGTCCATTTGTTTATTTAAGATTTCTAAATATTATGCTATCGATCACATAAAATCTTACTTAACCTTTTTTTGATGTATTAGCGATTAAATTTCACTCGAATAATTAAATTCTACCCTCTTTAAACAAAATTTAATCATCGAAATTTATAGTCAGTCGATGAATAATTTTTTTCGTTGTGCACTATTATACCATTCCCAGTTATTTTGTATATAACCTATAAATCTGATACCAATTCCAACACATACATTTGTGCAACGGAAACTAGTTAACTCACTTCCTACCCATATAAGATTTGAAGCCTATGCTTCGATATTTCAAATTTTTATACTTGTAAAAACTGAAACTTAATTTCCACAGTATCCATATAAGATCTAGAGTCTATGCCCTAATACTTCAGACGTTTATACCCTCAACGAAAAATGATAGACTCACTTCACACATGACCTATGTAAGATTTGATACCTAGGATCTAATACCCATTTGTAATGCCCTAATTTTTCGGATGCGTTAATTAATCAATTGACCATAATATACCATTAATATGATCTCCAAATATAGGGCCATAATCAAACCAAACAATCATACCCTGCAGAGCCATAATTATATTTAACAAATTTTATCCCAAGTACACTTCGTATATGGACCAATCAATCTCAAAGTATTTTGCCAAAAATACAGGTCAGATCAATAAAAATTGCAAAATTTCATACCAATAGAAAATAATCAATAAGAACATAAATTTCAGATGATCAAAAAGACAGTTTTTGTAAAAAGATTTAAAGACAAAAAAGCATATTAAATACTATTCGTACATCAAATCATCAAAAATTCTGGTAAATTTGATCACTGCCGTATTAAAAACAACGTACACTAATTTCATAAAATTTGACACTAAAATCACTATCTATTTTTGAACTTAAAGCCTCATTATTGTTTTTTTTTTCTCTCTCTCTCTCGCTCTCTCTCTTTCTCCCTTTCTCTTTTTTTCTTTCTCCCCCATTTTACTCACAAATATGGGAGCTATTATTTATAGAGTGAGGAAGCCTTGGGCTCAAAGTTCCTTACATCATACAAGTGATGTCACCATGGACACTTGTCCATATTAAATGCTTATATTTTTTTAACATTTTATGGTAAGGACACTTGTCATTTTTTTTAGGTGTCTATATTTCTTTAATCATATACACAAGATATTTACTCTTATAAACATTACATAATTTGACACTTTGGATATTTATTAAATATTGTAATAATATACCCATTTGATTCGTTTTCACGCTAGGAATTTGTTTTTGAGGTACATTTATTTATTTAAGATTTCTGAATATTATGCTCTCAATAACATAAAATCATACTTAACGTCTNTGGTTACTCCCTTGTGAGGTCATAGTGCAACGAGACAGGATCTTGAATTTAAATTACGAGGTTATGGTTAATGTATTCTTGTAAATGAACTATCATGGTTTGTTAATTTCTATTATATCTATGGGAAATTATCGGATACTCACTGATTATTTTCTTAAAATCCTTTCAAGAAACCGGCACACAAGCCTGGAGTCCACTGTTGAGACTAGATGACCAATTGGGAGTTTTCAAGGGAGGGGCTTGTGTCTAGTTTTTTTTTATTTTTTATTTTTGAATTAAGTATTTTATGGTGTATAAAATGTCACTTTTAATATATTTTTGGGATGTAAATATTTGGTTTTGTAACAAGTCAGTGTGCTCACAATTATATGACTCTATATTAAAATATGCTATGTTATAGTTTCACCACNTTGTTAGTCAAAGTTTTCTACTAAGAACATATTGATATTACAAAGATGCAATACGCAGATAACATAACATAATAATCTAAGTGTCTTCAAATGTGTACAAATAGTACATCAAGTAATNTTCACCACAGTTGGCTTATAAATATTAACAGTGGTTTGTGATAATGAGTTGTCTAATTTTTATTTTTAGTTTTAAACTTCAGAGCAGGGTGTTGCACATATTTAACAAACTATGCTTAAAGCACGCTTCCTACATGTAACAATCAATCTCAAAATATTTAGCCCAGAATACAGATCAAATCAATAAAATTTAAAGAATTTCATACCAATAGAAAATAATCAATAGGAATACAATTTTCAGATGATCAAAATGACATTTTTTGTAAAGAGATTTAAAGAACTGAGCATATTATATATTACTCCGTACCTCAAATCACAAAATGATTCCGATAAATTTGATCATCGTTGTATTAAGAACAATGTGTACCAATTTCATAAAATTTGAGATTAAAATCACTATCTAATTTTAAACCTAAAGTCTCGTTATTATTTCTCTCTAGCTCTCTTCTTTCTCTCCCATTTTGCTCACAAATATGGGAACCATTATTTATAGAGCGAGGAGCCTTGGGCTCCAAATTCCTTACATTTAGTAATGTCACCATGAAAATTTGTCTATGTTAAATACTTGGATTTTTTTAAATATCTTACGGCAAGGACACTTGTCATTTTTTTATTATATATCTATATATCTTTAGTCATTTGACTCATTTTTACTCAAGGAATTTANATATTTAAGGTTATGATATTTATGGTTTAGTTTTTGAGAGGTTGTTTTGGGACAAAGTTTACGAGGCTGTTTTGTTGATTTTGCTGTGAGATTTATATTTACTTTTGGGGATGTAATAGAAGGGTTTTTGGATTATTTGAAGTGTTGTTATAATTTTGCTTTATTATGCACTTTGGTTTGGGTTATGCATTAGTCAGTATGAATTATGTTTGAAATTTTCAATTATTTGAAGATATCATTAGTTGCTCCCATGGTTTAGATGTTGTATAAATAGTAATGCCTTCTAGGGTGAATTTTGGGGCGTTACAACACTATTGAGAATTACGTCCATCTAGTAAATCTCTCTTTGATATATGTGAGAAAGTCTCATTGTAATCGATACATTCCTTTTAAGCGAACCCCTTAACAACAAGTCTCACCATATGTTGTTCTACCTTTCCTTTAGAATCTCTTTTCGTCTTATATACCCATTTACAACCGACATCTATAGCACCATCAACTAGTTCGACTAGATTCCAAATATTATTTTTTTTCCATTGAGTTCAATTTCCTTTATGACATCATACCATTTTGAGAAATTCAAACTATTAATGGCTTGTGAGAAGTAGTTGTATCATCACACTTTCCAATATCAAAATCAAATTCCTAATGGTACACAACATAATTTGATGAAATTGTTTACTTCTTGACCCTTGATGACCTATTTAAAGTTACTTATTGTCCCACTGTATGTGTAGGCAAAGCAACATCCTCAATAACAATAGGTTCAATTACAAAGGGTATAGTTATAATTAACTCATCCTCAATCAAATCATTTTGAATGATAGGAGAATGAATCATTACCATCTCATTTGAACTTTGCATAGAAGATGGAGTTTGATATTCCTCAAACACAAAATTTTGCGGCTTTATAATCCCACTGTTTTTTTCAATTTTAAGGAATTTTGCATTCCATGTCTCTATAATCTATAAAAAATGATTAGGACAATAAAATTTGTATTCCTTGGAATTCTCTAGATAATCAATTAAATAACCACTTATGATTCTAGGGGTCAATTTTTTTCTCTTGTGGGTTAACACCCGAGTCTCAACTCAACAACCCAAAATGTGTAGATGTGCTAAACTGGGTTTTTCACCTATCAACTACTCAAATGGTGTTTTAGGCACAACTTTAGTAGGAACCTTGTTTCAAATGTACATAACAGTTTCCAAATCATCACCCCAAAAAGAAGAGTAATAATATTGGGACCTAATTTGTTGATTTAATAATGTGGCAGTGTCATAGTCCAATTGAATTGGTGTGATTGTAACTCTTGGACTTCTTCATTGGAACTCCATCACCTCACACAATAGTAGGTCCCAATAGCATTACTCAAAAAGAGATTGGGTGTGTAATGCCTCAAAATTCACATTTGAAAGCATTCACTATATATATAACATTTAACCCTGAGAACATGTAAATTAATCATTAATTAATAAAAAAACACCCATCAAATAAATAGATAACTAAACAAATGCTCCAAATAAACATAATTGAAACCTTCTTGTTACATCAAATCTCAAAATAATCATTCTTCCACCATTAACTAAAACAAAATATCTATAATAGTATTAAAACATCATTTAAAACTCAAAAATAAATAAAGAATCTCTAAGCCTCCAGATCTGGATTCACATCTACATCCCATTCTACTTGCTACCTAGCTTGAGATCCTCCTCAATACCGAAATCTGAAAAATATTATATCGTAGGATGAGAAAAAATNGGTGGTATGATGAACATGAAAGATTGTTGATGATGCCAAATTGTTTATCATAGAGTGTATAAATGCATTTCTTACCCAAATGGGTTTGAAGGTTGCCTACCACTCTTAGTGTGGTTGATGTTTTGTTAGGACCAAACCATTATTCGCTCATTGGTATTGAGGTTGAGAGTTAGTATATTATTCCTGGGTTGAACTCGTCATTGCCAATATGTCGGTATAAATTCTTCCTAAAGTTGCATATCCTTGCGAGAATTGAGTGTGTGGGTGTGGGCCAGGATATTCTCAAATGTGTGTTTTTATGATACTTCTTACTACGTACCTGAGATACAAGTTGAAAATANCTTAACGTCTTATTTAACGTATTAGCGATTAAATTTCATACGGGTCATTCCACCAACAGATATGTCTCAACATCCTCCTACTTAGACCATACTAATAAGGAAAGTTAAACAAAATAGAAAATAATAATGTAATAACATATTTTTTTAAATAAGTAAATTCTTGGGTTTGATAAAATTTAAGGAAACTATATGCTCAAGCTTTGTCAAAATTATCCTAATATAAGTAAGCCAAAATTTATTCTTGATTACATGAAAATAATAATGTGAACCATGGCGGTTTTACACCAATAAATGACATATAACCTTTCATGATCACAATATAACCAAATTCCCATAAACAAGTCTTTAGACTAATTTTCTTTATAAATGTATTTCTAATAAAATCTATTTGTTAGTCAAAGTTTTCTACTAAGAACATATTGATATTACAAAGATGCAATACGCAGATAACATAACATAATAATCTAAGTGTCTTCAAATGTGTACAAATAGTACATCAAGTAATAACATTCTTCACTAGACTCATATGATTTACACAAAAATGAGATTATTCAAGAATACACATTGAACGCTGAGATGACGCATTGAATTTTTGGTAGTAAATTCATAATAAAAAAAGTGTTTGTGATTGTTTAAGAAGAATGAAACAAAATATACGGTAAAGGTAAGCCAGTTATTGTATGAGATCTGCCCAATGCTAGATGCAAAGGCACATGCAATCCTGAGGCTACAATCTTGGTCATAGGTTCTGTCACCATAAGCATAGTATTGATGACTTAACTGACATCTTATGTTCACTATATTTCTTCGTTATGATAAGGTACTTAATATCCAAGTGTTTGTTATCATTTCATAATTTACCATTGTTTATTGAAGAAATAGTTTTTGCATTATCACATAACATTCTTATGGGCCTCGAAATAGGATCAACAACTTTTAATCCAATGATAAAATTCCTCAACCAAAATACCTATTGAAGAAACGGTTTTCGTATTATCACATAACATTCTTATGGGCCTCGAAATAGAATCAGCAACCTTTAATCCAATGATAAAATTTCCCAACCAAAATACCTATGAAGTTGCCTTATAGCATGCAACTAATTCAACCATAGTAGAAGCAGATATTAATTTATGTTTTGTACTCTTCCAAAAGACTACATTGGCAAGTAGAAATATATAACCTAGTGTTGATCTTTTGAAAATTGGGCATCATGTAAAGTTAGAATCTATATATCTGACAACATCTATAAAATCAGGTCTGATGTACCTAAACCTACAATCTTATATTCCTTGAAGATATCTAAACATCTTCTTCATAGCTCTCTAATGATCCAACCTGAGTCACTCTGGTATCTACCCAATACACCAACTACAAATGCAATGTCTAGTCTAGTACAAATTTGGGCATACATTAATGTTTACTTAATCTGTCACCTTTAGACATAAATGTAGGGCTAGGTTTCAAGTTTTTCCATATAATATATCTCCAACCTTTTCTTAATGTAGGTGTTTTGATATATATATATATATATATATAGTTCTCCTTTAGATCTATCCTTGTGAATCCAATGACATATGACGCCTCATCCATATCCTTCATTCTAGAATGCTTGGAGAGAAATTTTTGAAGTCTTAATAAGTAATGCTAAATCAATGTTAGCAAGTAAAAAGTCGTATATATATAGGAGTAGAAAAATGAATCATCTCCTATTGATTTTAAGATATATACAACAATCAACAACATTTTCTATGACAAAATATAAAGAAATCGCATCATTGAACTTAAAATAAAATTGATGAGAGGATTGTTTAAGTCCATATATAAACTTATTTAGCTTGCACACCATCTAACCATATTTTTCTAGGCAAAAAAACTCAAGCTATTTCATGTACGCCTCTTCCTCCATATCACTTGTAAACCCTGTGTATTTTAATAATATAAATAATAAATGGTATATATTGCATGTATAAACCATTAGTTAGGAAGAGAATAACTAGGTGTTGAAGTGATATTTGATCTATAACTTGTTAGTTTGAGATTGGATTGATCTGAAATTTTTACAATAGAAATTAGATTCCAAGAGACACAAAAGTGTTTCACAAGGATTCATGAATCGACTTTTAAGGAGGTCAAAATTGGACTGGGAGTTGAGAAGGAAATTAGATGCATGTTTGAATGCCAATTAGTCCCAATACTTTGTTGTCTAACAGAAATCCTGATAGAAAATGAGATACTGGGAGCAATTNAGTAAAAAGTCGTATATATATAGGAGTAGAAAAATGAATCATCTCCTATTGATTTTAAGATATATACAACAATCAACAACATTTTCTATGACAAAATATAAAGAAATCGCATCATTGAACTTAAAATAAAATTGATGAGAGGATTGTTTAAGTCCATATATAAACTTATTTAGCTTGCACACCATCTAACCATATTTTTCTAGGCAAAAAAACTCAAGCTATTTCATGTACGCCTCTTCCTCCATATCACTTGTAAACCCTGTGTATTTTAATAATATAAATAATAAATGATATATATTGCATGTATAAACCATTAGTTAGGAAGAGAATAACTAGGTGTTGAAGTGATATTTGATCTATAACTTGTTAGTTTGAGATTGGATTGATCTGAAATTTTTACAATAGAAATTAGATTCCAAGAGACACAAAAGTGTTTCACAAGGATTCATGAATCGACTTTTAAGGAGGTCAAAATTGGACTGGGAGTTGAGAAGAAAATTAGATGCACGTTTGAATGCCAATTAGTCCCAATACTTTGTTGTCTAACAGAAATCCTGATAGAAAATGAGATACTGGGAGCAATCAGCGTTCGAATGCAAACCACATTCAAAGTAATGTTCAAACGCCAAATCAACGTTCAAATGCGATATCGGTTATAGCAACAATCAGATTCGTGTAAACTAATCAGAGACTAACCCTATAAATACTTAAGGATGCCTCCCAGCCATAAGTTATCAATTCTAATTCTTAGAAAACCTTAGAGAGTAAGGGAGAAGGAGAAAAGACAAGAATTTGAAGGCATTTACACGGACGAAACTGATCGAAGTGCAGGAATTTCATCTTTAAACGTTGGACTATGGTAGGGGTTCTTCATAAACCTGCATATTGAAGCTAGGACCAATATATATGTATGTTTTTTCCTCTAAATCATATGTATACAATAGATAATCATTAAATTTTGATTTTTTTGTAAAGTGTGTCATGTTTTAATTGCTATTATCATTGATAGCCAAGAAAATATCATTCTTGTTATTAAAACCCTGGTTTTCAAGAGGTATCATATTTCCACATATGATAAACTTGTTTTTGATTCCAAAGCAACAATGAAATTATACTTCTTGAGGATCTCTTGATAAATTCTTGAAATTGTTCTTTTGGATGGTACTTGTGAAAATATGGTTCTTGAACTATTTGTTCTTTGGTAAATTGGTGTGGAATATGAGTATCTCTTATATGGGTGGTATGATGAACATGAAAGATTGTTGATGATGCCAAATTGTTTATCATAGAGTGTATAAATGCATTTCTTACCCAAATGGGTTTGAAGGTTGCCTACCACTCTTAGTGTGGTTGATGTTTTGTTAGGACCAAACCATTATTCGCTCATTGGTATTGAGGTTGAGAGTTAGTATATTATTCCTGGGTTGAACTCGTCATTGCCAATATGTCGGTATAAGTTCTTCATAAAGTTGCATATCCTTGCGAGAATTGGGTGTGTGGGTGTGGGCCAGGATATTCTCAAATGTATGTTTTTATGATACTTCTTACTACGTACCTGAGATACAAGTTGAAAATGATGTATGGTTTAAAGTGGTTTTACTCTGTATTTATTCTATTGTTCCCTAGGTAAACTTGAGATCTTGTAAATGTCATGTTTTACTTCAAAAGTATATATGATACCATTTAAATGGAGACTGACCCGTTTTATATGTTTTGAAACCATGTCGAGATTAGGAAGATGTTGCTATAAAACTTAGTGCTCACCCTTTCTATTATCACTTTACAGATTTCTAGTTAGAGGAATAACTCGGATGGGAAGAGCAGGTAGATTGGGAAGCCCATAATGATGGGGATGTGGGTCTCTTAGAACATATTTAAGGTTATGATATTTATGGTTTAGTTTTTGAGAGGTTGTTTTGGGACAAAGTTTACGAGGCTGTTTTGTTGATTTTGCTGTGAGATTTATATTTACTTTTGGGGATGTAATAGAAGGGTTTTTGGATTATTTGAAGTGTTGTTATAATTTTGCTTTATTATGCACTTTGGTTTGGGTTATGCATTAGTCAGTATGAATTATGTTTGAAATTTTCAATTATTTGAAGATATCATTAGTTGCTCCCATGGTTTAGATGTTGTATAAATAGTAATGCCTTCTAGGGTGAATTTTGGGGCGTTACAACACTATTGAGAATTACGTCCATCTAGTAAATCTCTCTTTGATATATGTGAGAAAGTCTCATTGTAATCGATACATTCCTTTTAAGCGAACCCCTTAACAACAAGTCTCACCATATGTTGTTCTACCTTTCCTTTAGAATCTCTTTTCGTCTTATATACCCATTTACAACCGACATCTATAGCACCATCAACTAGTTCGACTAGATTCCAAATATTATTTTTTTTCCATTGAGTTCAATTTCCTTTATGACATCATACCATTTTGAGAAATTCAAACTATTAATGGCTTGTGAGAAGTAGTTGTATCATCACACTTTCCAATATCAAAATCAAATTCCTAATGGTACACAACATAATTTGATGAAATTGTTTACTTCTTGACCCTTGATGACCTATTTAAAGTTACTTATTGTCCCACTGTATGTGTAGGCAAAGCAACATCCTCAATAACAATAGGTTCAATTACAAAGGGTATAGTTATAATTAACTCATCCTCAATCAAATCATTTTGAATGATAGGAGAATGAATCATTACCATCTCATTTGAACTTTGCATAGAAGATGGAGTTTGATATTCCTCAAACACAAAATTTTGCGGCTTTATAATCCCACTGTTTTTTTCAATTTTAAGGAATTTTGCATTCCATGTCTCTATAATCTATAAAAAATGATTAGGACAATAAAATTTGTATTCCTTGGAATTCTCTAGATAATCAATTAAATAACCACTTATGATTCTAGGGGTCAATTTTTTTCTCTTGTGGGTTAACACCCGAGTCTCAACTCAACAACCCAAAATGTGTAGATGTGCTAAACTGGGTTTTTCACCTATCAACTACTCAAATGGTGTTTTAGGCACAACTTTAGTAGGAACCTTGTTTCAAATGTACATAACAGTTTCCAAATCATCACCCCAAAAAGAAGAGTAATAATATTGGGACCTAATTTGTTGATTTAATAATGTGGCAGTGTCATAGTCCAATTGAATTGGTGTGATTGTAACTCTTGGACTTCTTCATTGGAACTCCATCACCTCACACAATAGTAGGTCCCAATAGCATTACTCAAAAAGAGATTGGGTGTGTAATGCCTCAAAATCCACATTTGAAAGCATTCACTATATATATAACATTTAACCCTGAGAACATGTAAATTAATCATTAATTAATAAAAAAACACCCATCAAATAAATAGATAACTAAACAAATGCTCCAAATAAACATAATTGAAACCTTCTTGTTACATCAAATCTCAAAATAATCCTTCTTCCACCATTAACTAAAACAAAATATCTATAATAGTATTAAAACATCATTTAAAACTCAAAAATAAATAAAGAATCTCTAAGCCTCCAGATCTGGATTCACATCTACATCCCATTCTACTTGCTACCTAGCTTGAGATCCTCCTCAATACCGAAATCTGAAAAATATTATATCGTAGGATGAGAAAAAATTCAAATAGAATTTTTTTTTCAAACCTAAACAAGATTTTAAAATAATAAAACAAGTAAGTTTCAGTTTGTAATATAACATATAATAATTTGGAGTAAAATGTGATAGTTAACAAGATCTCAGGTTTATGATATCAAACAGTAAAACTCATTCTCAAACAACAGATAATCACAACCATCATATCTCATGTACGCGGGTAGACTAGGATTAATTCGCATATCGATAATATCCTAGCTCACACACACGATATCCTCCAACCAATCTTTGCAAGGATATACCACTTTAGGAAGGTTATATACTGACGCATCGGGGGTGAAGAATCCAACCCATGAATAATATATACTAGCCCTTAGCCTCGATTCCCGTGAGTGTATAATGCGAATTCTTGAACCAGACAAGGAACCAAGCAATTCCACTATGGGTGATAGAGAGCCTTTAAACTCCTCTAGATAAGAAACACATCTAAGCATCCTGTGATATACAACTGAATGTAACCCACATTTATCACACTCACCCACACAAGAGATACTTTTGACACATTTCCATAAAGCACACACATAATCACAAATCATAGTTCCATTATTGTTCAAAGAAAATAATTTCAAGAAAACATGCAAGAGATCTCCAAGAAACATATTTACATTGATCATAACCAAGAACTAGGGTTTTAAAATCAAGAACATGTGAATTTTGATGTAAAACACACGTTGGTTAGGTTATAAATAAGAAACTAGGGGTTTTTAATCAAGAAAGGATAAATCTTAGAAACAAATCATGTATTTTATTCACGAAACTAATCATGAATTTAAAAGAACGTAAAAATGTTGTAGATCAATTATTTATATCATAATAAGGATGAAAAGGATATATTATATAGTCATAATCATCAATGGATGAGTTTGAGAAAGAACCCCTACCTTAATCTGTAAATAATTGATCCTAATACGTTTTTACATCAAAATTCATAGATGATTATGGCTTCTTTATCCTAACACGCAAATAATTCATCCTAACATGTTTGAGAAAGATTAATTATCATGCGTTAATCATTCAAGATTTAGCCCGTTGTTTCTCCTTTTCTTCTCCTCAAACTTTTCTTGGCTTATTGGGGTTGAAAAATAGGTAAAGGCAATTCAAATCGCAGCCCTAAGGTCTTTATCGGCTAAAAAATGGAGAAACCCCTACAATTTGAGTGTCATTTCTAGCAAGGCATCCAAATGATTTTTGGGGGCTTTTGGATGGTACCAACTATTTGTTTCTCCTTTATTCTGATGGAACGCAAAATTTTATTTTTAGGACATGCGTTCGAACGGTGCTTGGGGCATCCAGACATTGGAAACTTTATGTCTAGACTTTCGACTCGATTTTGATCTAATTAGAAGCTAATTCAAAAAATGTTCATGAAATATTCTTTTGTATCACTTAAAGTCCAGTTTCTATTATCCTATATCAGACCAAATGGGCGTCAGAGAAAAAAGTTATAGTTTCAAATTCTTTTCTACCCGAAATCTCTCAAAAATAGGTTTTAACTCCATAATACTTTTAAACTTCTAATAGACCCCATACAACCTATCATAAGGTTTTTTGACTCTTTGGATTCAATGGTAGCCTTATTTTGACCTAAAAAATTTAGAAACTTACCTAGGTACCATTCTTAAGCTTAAACACTTCTGAAACTATCAATACGAAAGTCAATGTGCACGAAATCTAAACTTCATGACCAATATTTCAGTAACGATTGAAGTTTCTATCATATTTTTGGAAGTATTCTTAATATTTTATCCATCTTTAAATTTTTTATGGAATCTTACATCAAGAGCATGGCGTAGCTAATCCAACTCCATTTTGATCAAGATTACTTGGCATTGTATATGGTGCCATTATCTCTTTTTCCTAAAGGAATCGAACAAATGGACCTTAGTGTTGTCTTAATTTAGTATAACAACCATAGTAGTCACCACTCCTATCTGACCTCAAGGTTTTGATTTTTTTTATAAAGTAGTAGCTCTAACTCTATTTTAAAAACCTTGAAAACATTTAATACTTGATCCTTATCAAACAAGATGTAAAGATAATTGCTTCAGAAAATGTCTATGAAAATTATGAAATATTTATAGCCTGTAAAACATGTGATCTAAAATGGATCGCAAATATTTTTATGTATGAGATCTAACATATTCGAGCTTCTTATGTCACATTTCTTAAACTTGTTAGTATGTTTACCTTTAATACAAGTTGTGAAAACTAGTGCCAAAAGTTGTGAATGCAAGAGCTGGTAAGATTCCATCATTTTCCAATTTCTTGAGTCTCCTCATTCAGATGTGCCCTAATCTCTTGTGCAATAAAGACGAAGAGATTTTATTCCAAAAGTAACACTTTAATCCACAATGTTTCTTAACAAGGCGGCTTCAGTAAGCTTATAATATAGTCTCAAATTCATTCATCCTACGACCAACAATCTTCCTTTTTTTTTTCTCTCTTTCCAAACCAGCCCAATCAATCACGCTTTCTCTTTGTGTGAGGTCCGCCCCTCTCACGCTTGATCTTGTCACTTTGTCCCATCCTCACGCCCTAATCCTCNAAGGTACACAACATAATTTGATGAAATTGTTTACTTCTTGACCCTTGATGACCTATTTAAAGTTACTTATTGTCCCACTGTATGTGTAGGCAAAGCAACATCCTCAATAACAATAGGTTCAATTACAAAGGGTATAGTTATAATTAACTCATCCTCAATCAAATCATTTTGAATGATAGGAGAATGAATCATTACCATCTCATTTGAACTTTGCATAGAAGATGGAGTTCGATATTCCTCAAACACAAAATTTTGAGGCTTTATAATCCCACTGTTTTTTTCAATTTTAAGGAATTTTGCATTCCATGTCTCTATAATCTATAAAAAATGATTAGGACAATAAAATTTGTATTCCTTGGAATTCTCTAGATAATCAATTAAATAACCACTTATGATTCTAGGGGTCAATTTTTTTCTCTTGTGGGTTAACACCCGAGTCTCAACTCAACAACCCAAAATGTGTAGATGTGCTAAACTGGGTTTTTCACCTATCAACTACTCAAATGGTGTTTTAGGCACAACTTTAGTAGGAACCTTGTTTCAAATGTACATAACAGTTTCCAAATCATCACCCCAAAAAGAAGAGTAATAATATTGGGACCTAATTTGTTGATTTAATAATGTGGCAGTGTCATAGTCCAATAGAATTGGTGTGATTGTAACTCTTGGACTTCTTCATTGGAACTCCATCACCTCACACAATAGTAGGTCCCAATAGCATTACTCAAAAAGAGATTGGGTGTGTAATGCCTCAAAATTCACATTTGAAAGCATTCACTATATATATAACATTTAACCCTGAGAACATGTAAATTAATCATTAATTAATAAAAAAACACCCATCAAATAAATAGATAACTAAACAAATGCTCCAAATAAACATAATTGAAACCTTCTTGTTACATCAAATCTCAAAATAATCATTCTTCCACCATTAACTAAAACAAAATATCTATAATAGTATTAAAACATCATTTAAAACTCAAAAATAAATAAAGAATCTCTAAGCCTCCAGATCTGGATTCACATCTACATCCCATTCTACTTGCTACCTAGCTTGAGATCCTCCTCAATACCGAAATCTGAAAAATATTATATCGTAGGATGAGAAAAAATTCAAATAGAATTTTTTTTTCAAACCTAAACAAGATTTTAAAATAATAAAACAAGTAAGTTTCAGTTTGTAATATAACATATAATAATTTGGAGTAAAATGTGACAGTTAACAAGATCTCAGGTTTATGATATCAAACAGTAAAACTCATTCTCAAACAACAGATAATCACAACCATCATATCTCATGTACGCGGGTAGACTAGGATTAATTCGCATATCGATAATATCCTAGCTCACACACACGATATCCTCCAACCAATCTTTGCAAGGATATACCACTTTAGGAAGGTTATATACTGACGCATCGGGGGTGAAGAATCCAACCCATGAATAATATATACTAGCCCTTAGCCTCGATTCCCGTGAGTGTATAATGCGAATTCTTGAACCAGACAAGGAACCAAGCAATTCCACTATGGGTGATAGAGAGCCTTTAAACTCCTCTAGATAAGAAACACATCTAAGCATCCTGTGATATACAACTGAATGTAACCCACATTTATCACACTCACCCACACAAGAGATACTTTTGACACATTTCCATAAAGCACACACATAATCACAAATCATAGTTCCATTATTGTTCAAAGAAAATAATTTCAAGAAAACATGCAAGAGATCTCCAAGAAACATATTTACATTGATCATAACCAAGAACTAGGGTTTTAAAATCAAGAACATGTGAATTTTGATGTAAAACACACGTTGGTTAGGTTATAAATAAGAAACTAGGGGTTTTTAATCAAGAAAGGATAAATCTTAGAAACAAATCATGTATTTTATTCACGAAACTAATCATGAATTTAAAAGAACGTAAAAATGTTGTAGATCAATTATTTATATCATAATAAGGATGAAAAGGATATATTATATAGTCATAATCATCAATGAATGAGTTTGAGAAAGAACCCCTACCTTAATCTGTAAATAATTGATCCTAATACGTTTTTACATCAAAATTCATAGATGATTATGGCTTCTTTATCCTAACACGCAAATAATTCATCCTAACATGTTTGAGAAAGATTAATTATCATGCGTTAATCATTCAAGATTTAGCCCGTTGTTTCTCCTTTTCTTCTCCTCAAACTTTTCTTGGCTTATTGGGGTTGAAAAATAGGTAAAGGCAATTCAAATCGCAGCCCTAAGGTCTTTATCGGCTAAAAAATGGAGAAACCCCTACAATTTGAGTGTCATTTCTAGCAAGGCATCCAAATGATTTTTGGGGGCTTTTGGATGGTACCAACTATTTGTTTCTCCTTTATTCTGATGGAACGCAAAATTTTATTTTTAGGACATGCGTTCGAACGGTGCTTGGGGCATCCAGACATTGGAAACTTTATGTCTAGACTTTCGACTCGATTTTGATCTAATTAGAAGCTAATTCAAAAAATGTTCATGAAATATTCTTTTGTATCACTTAAAGTCCAGTTTCTATTATCCTATATCAGACCAAATGGGCGTCAGAGAAAAAAGTTATAGTTTCAAATTCTTTTCTACCCGAAATCTCTCAAAAATAGGTTTTAACTCCATAATACTTTTAAACTTCTAATAGACCCCATACAACCTATCATAAGGTTTTTTGACTCTTTGGATTCAATGGTAGCCTTATTTTGACCTAAAAAATTTAGAAACTTACCTAGGTACCATTCTTAAGCTTAAACACTTCTGAAACTATCAATACGAAAGTCAATGTGCACGAAATCTAAACTTCATGACCAATATTTCAGTAACGATTGAAGTTTCTATCATATTTTTGGAAGTATTCTTAATATTTTATCCATCTTTAAATTTTTTATGGAATCTTACATCAAGAGCATGGCGTAGCTAATCCAACTCCATTTTGATCAAGATTACTTGGCATTGTATATGGTGCCATTATCTCTTTTTCCTAAAGGAATCGAACAAATGGACCTTAGTGTTGTCTTAATTTAGTATAACAACCATAGTAGTCACCACTCCTATCTGACCTCAAGGTTTTGATTTTTTTTATAAAGTAGTAGCTCTAACTCTATTTTAAAAACCTTGAAAACATTTAATACTTGATCCTTATCAAACAAGATGTAAAGATAATTGCTTCAGAAAATGTCTATGAAAATTATGAAATATTTATAGCCTGTAAAACATGTGATCTAAAATGGATCGCAAATATTTTTATGTATGAGATCTAACATATTCGAGCTTCTTATGTCACATTTCTTAAACTTGTTAGTATGTTTACCTTTAATACAAGTTGTGAAAACTAGTGCCAAAAGTTGTGAATGCAAGAGCTGGTAAGATTCCATCATTTTCCAATTTCTTGAGTCTCCTCATTCGGATGTGCCCTAATCTCTTGTGCAATAAAGACGAAGAGATTTTATTCCAAAAGTAACACTTTAATCCACAATGTTTCTTAACAAGGCGGCTTCAGTAAGCTTATAATATAGTCTCAAATTCATTCATCCTACGACCAACAATCTTCCTTTTTTTTTTCTCTCTTTCCAAACCAGCCCAATCAATCACGCTTTCTCTTTGTGTGAGGTCCGCCCCTCTCACGCTTGATCTTGTCACTTTGTCCCATCCTCACGCCCTAATCCTTTCTAGGGCTTCCATTTTTCTACTCTATCCCTCTCACTCTATGGAATCATCTAATTAATCCACCACAGAGACCCACCACTGGCAAAGTCCAGGTACACTATCTTACACCCTCTCCCTCACTCTTTCTTTGTCTCTTTCACTCTCTCTGTCTTCTAGCTCTCTACACACACACACAATACATACACGACACATGTAGAGAACACACAACACAACACATACAACATAAGCACAATACAAATGCAGATCACACTCATTCACACATACACACCAATACGCACATAAACTGACTCAACCACCTCATAACCACCAACTAAAATCACCAACCATAACCCCCACCCTTCCTCCACATCAACTGTTTGTTTAAATGCCTCACAAAATAATTTTTCTTACTTTGATTTATTTTGGTGGTTTTTTTAATTTATATGAATTGGGTGTTGTTTTTGGTACTTTGATTTTTCTATTTTTGGATTGTTATTGGGTAACCTGACTTAACTTTAACGTTATCAAGTCACAATTGCTTGGCATCATTACAGATTGTTTGATTTTCCATGTATGTGATAGAAACAGTTAAATCTGGTTGTTCAAGTCAATATATGACCAAAAAGAGATCTATGAGGAATAGTTCCTCTGGAAATAAGATATTGAGAAAATTCCTTTTTCTGCCACTTTATTTGCTCATTTACATTGTACTCTGTGATTCAATTTATTGCCTATCATTAGAGTAATTTCCTTGAGTTCTACTTCAAATAAGAGGCCGTCATTAGTTAGAACATGGGAAGAAAATAAGAAATCAAAAGCTAAGAACATGTAAGCTTCTTGGTGTTATATTTTGTTTTAAAATTGGTTTGTGTCTAGTATAGGTTGGCTTTTCTAATTTTTAGGGTGTTGACACAAGTGTTTTGATGTGAATTTTTTTTTTGGTGGTTGTGGTAATTGTTAAATATGCTTAGAATTGTTCTAGTTGCAATTTTTAGTGTATTTGGTGAATGTGTAAATTCCTAATGATATGGCAATCGACATTATTTGATTTGTGAGTCCAAAATTTAGTGATAGTATGTTCAATATCAATTTGACTTGGTCAAGTTAAGATTTTCTTGATTTGATATTATGTTCATTGATTTATTGAATTGTGGTTTGAGAGTATTCTTAATGTCACATAATGTATATGATTTTGCATAAATATTGCCTTTGGTAGTATATAGAATAATCATATAAACATCTGTTTGATTTGTATAGACATCTTGAGTTGATTTGCATTGTAAAAACCAAATGTCATTTGGTTACACATGCTCTGTATCCATTCGAGAAATCTATAATATAAAACAAGACAAGATTCAATAAGTCTATCTGACAATCTCAAATAGACTCATCCAACGGCCATCAACATCCCTCATTTATTTTCCTTCTCATTCATGTCACACCAATTCTCTCCCACCCGTCATTTATTTGTCAGAGGCCATGCTGCCTCTCTACCCCAATATCTTCCTTTTCTTTTTCTTTTTTTCTCACTCTTCTTGTAAAATTTGGAAAACTTTTAATTTTTTATGAAAAAGGGCAAAACGGTAATTTATAACTACAGTGTGAGTTGAAAACCTGTATTTTTCTAAAGCTCGGATGACGAAACGTACCTCACCGTTAGATTCGTCTCGCGAAATCTAGTTACCTAGACAATTTTTATCAAATTTTGAGATAGTCAAATTTTTTACGTTTTTCAAGGCGACGGGTGTTGGGTGACCTTAATAACGCCCAAATTTTTTTTTAAAATTTTATTATAATTTAAACAAATTTCATAAAAAAATATATTGAACTTAAACTGGAACAAAATTTAATCGTTTTGGGGCAAAAACGGACTCAAGAAGAAGGAGGTCGTGTGGTGCGATATGGGCCAAACGTTAAAATGTATAAATAGGGACTAAAAATATGATATTCTGCAATTCTATTCTGCTGAGTTTGATGGTTGTAACGTTGGAGAGAGGAGGAGAGTAAAAAGAGAAGATTCAAGGTTTCTTTCTCAGATCTACGGAGTTTCGCCGGTCGAAATTCTTCGAGCCAAGTATTGAAGTCGATCTCCATNCGTAGGATGAGAAAAAATTCAAATAGAATTTTTTTTTCAAACCTAAACAAGATTTTAGAATAATAAAACAAGTAAGTTTCAGTTTGTAATATAACATATAATAATTTGGAGTAAAATGTGACNCTCATCAATACCGAAATCTGAAAAATATTATATCGTAGGATGAGAAAAAATTCAAATAGAATTTTTTTTTCAAACCTAAACAAGATTTTAAAATAATAAAACAAGTAAGTTTCAGTTTGTAATATAACATATAATAATTTGGAGTAAAATGTGATNTGAAATGGGTGGACTGTTTTGTGTATTTTAACACTTGTCTATTATAGTTGGTTTAATGAAAATGGGTAGACTCAATTCTAGTGTGAATTTGTAATTAGAAATTACTACTTTATGATTTCTTGAAAGTTTTGAAAATTGGGTATGTAAAAATCACTTAATCTGANACAGTTAACAAGATCTCAGGTTTATGATATCAAACAGTAAAACTCATTCTCAAACAACAGATAATCACAACCATCATATCTCATGTACGCGGGTAGACTAGGATTAATTCGCATATCGATAATATCCTAGCTCACACACACGATATCTTCCAACCAATCTTTGCAAGGATATACCACTTTAGGAAGGGTATATACTGACGCATCGGGGGTGAAGAATCCAACCCATGAATAATATATACTAGCCCTTAGCCTCGATTCCTNGGGTAGACTAGGATTAATTCGCATATCGATAATATCCTAGCTCACACACACGATATCCTCCAACCAATCTTTGCAAGGATATACCACTTTAGGAAGGTTATATACTGACGCATCGGGGGTGAAGAATCCAACCCATGAATAATATATACTAGCCCTTAGCCTCGATTCCCGTGAGTGTATAATGCGAATTCTTGAACCAGACAAGGAACCAAGCAATTCCACTATGGGTGATAGAGAGCCTTTAAACTCCTCTAGATAAGAAACACATCTAAGCATCCTGTGATATACAACTGAATGTAACCCACATTTATCACACTCACCCACACAAGAGATACTTTTGACACATTTCCATAAAGCACACACATAATCACAAATCATAGTTCCATTATTGTTCAAAGAAAATAATTTCAAGAAAACATGCAAGAGATCTCCAAGAAACATATTTACATTGATCATAACCAAGAACTAGGGTTTTAAAATCAAGAACATGTGAATTTTGATGTAAAACACACGTTGGTTAGGTTATAAATAAGAAACTAGGGGTTTTTAATCAAGAAAGGATAAATCTTAGAAACAAATCATGTATTTTATTCACGAAACTAATCATGAATTTAAAAGAACGTAAAAATGTTGTAGATCAATTATTTATATCATAATAAGGATGAAAAGGATATATTATATAGTCATAATCATCAATGAATGAGTTTGAGAAAGAACCCCTACCTTAATCTGTAAATAATTGATCCTAATACGTTTTTACATCAAAATTCATAGATGATTATGGCTTCTTTATCCTAACACGCAAATAATTCATCCTAACATGTTTGAGAAAGATTAATTATCATGCGTTAATCATTCAAGATTTAGCCCGTTGTTTCTCCTTTTCTTCTCCTCAAACTTTTCTTGGCTTATTGGGGTTGAAAAATAGGTAAAGGCAATTCAAATCGCAGCCCTAAGGTCTTTATCGGCTAAAAAATGGAGAAACCCCTACAATTTGAGTGTCATTTCTAGCAAGGCATCCAAATGATTTTTGGGGGCTTTTGGATGGTACCAACTATTTGTTTCTCCTTTATTTTGATGGAACGCAAAATTTTATTTTTAGGACATGCGTTCGAACGGTGCTTGGGGCATCCAGACATTGGAAACTTTATGTCTAGACTTTCGACTCGATTTTGATCTAATTAGAAGCTAATTCAAAAAATGTTCATGAAATATTCTTTTGTATCACTTAAAGTCCAGTTTCTATTATCCTATATCAGACCAAATGGGCGTCAGAGAAAAAAGTTATAGTTTCAAATTCTTTTCTACCCGAAATCTCTCAAAAATAGGTTTTAACTCCATAATACTTTTAAACTTCTAATAGACCCCATACAACCTATCATAAGGTTTTTTGACTCTTTGGATTCAATGGTAGCCTTATTTTGACCTAAAAAATTTAGAAACTTACCTAGGTACCATTCTTAAGCTTAAACACTTCTGAAACTATCAATACGAAAGTCAATGTGCACGAAATCTAAACTTCATGACCAATATTTCAGTAACGATTGAAGTTTCTATCATATTTTTGGAAGTATTCTTAATATTTTATCCATCTTTAAATTTTTTATGGAATCTTACATCAAGAGCATGGCGTAGCTAATCCAACTCCATTTTGATCAAGATTACTTGGCATTGTATATGGTGCCATTATCTCTTTTTCCTAAAGGAATCGAACAAATGGACCTAAGTGTTGTCTTAATTTAGTATAACAACCATAGTAGTCACCACTCCTATCTGACCTCAAGGTTTTGATTTTTTTTATAAAGTAGTAGCTCTAACTCTATTTTAAAAACCTTGAAAACATTTAATACTTGATTCTTATCAAACAAGATGTAAAGATAATTGCTTCAGAAAATGTCTATGAAAATTATGAAATATTTATAGCCTGTAAAACATGTGATCTAAAATGGATCGCAAATATTTTTATGTATGAGATCTAACATATTCGAGCTTCTTATGTCACATTTCTTAAACTTGTTAGTATGTTTACCTTTAATACAAGTTGTGAAAACTAGTGCCAAAAGTTGTGAATGCAAGAGCTGGTAAGATTCCATCATTTTCCAATTTCTTGAGTCTCCTCATTCGGATGTGCCCTAATCTCTTGTGCAATAAAGACGAAGAGATTTTATTCCAAAAGTAACACTTTAATCCACAATGTTTCTTAACAAGGCGGCTTCAGTAAGCTTATAATATAGTCTCAAATTCATTCATCCTACGACCAACAATCTTCCTTTTTTTTTTCTCTCTTTCCAAACCAGCCCAATCAATCACGCTTTCTCTTTGTGTGAGGTCCGCCCCTCTCACGCTTGATCTTGTCACTTTGTCCCATCCTCACGCCCTAATCCTTTCTAGGGCTTCCATTTTTCTACTCTATCCCTCTCACTCTATGGAATCATCTAATTAATCCACCACAGAGACCCACCACTGGCAAAGTCCAGGTACACTATCTTACACCCTCTCCCTCACTCTTTCTTTGTCTCTTTCACTCTCTCTGTCTTCTAGCTCTCTACACACACACACAATACATACACGACACATGTAGAGAACACACAACACAACACATACAACATAAGCACAATACAAATGCAGATCACACTCATTCACACATACACACCAATACGCACATAAACTGACTCAACCACCTCATAACCACCAACTAAAATCACCAACCATAACCCCCACCCTTCCTCCACATCAACTGTTTGTTTAAATGCCTCACAAAATAATTTTTCTTACTTTGATTTATTTTGGTGGTTTTTTTAATTTATATGAATTGGGTGTTGTTTTTGGTACTTTGATTTTTCTATTTTTGGATTGTTATTGGGTAACCTGACTTAACTTTAACGTTATCAAGTCACAATTGCTTAGCATCATTACAGATTGTTTGATTTTCCATGTATGTGATAGAAACAGTTAAATCTGGTTGTTCAAGTCAATATATGACCAAAAAGAGATCTATGAGGAATAGTTCCTCTGGAAATAAGATATTGAGAAAATTCCTTTTTCTGCCACTTTATTTGCTCATTTACATTGTACTCTGTGATTCAATTTATTGCCTATCATTAGAGTAATTTCCTTGAGTTCTACTTCAAATAAGAGGCCGTCATTAGTTAGAACATGGGAAGAAAATAAGAAATCAAAAGCTAAGAACATGTAAGCTTCTTGGTGTTATATTTTGTTTTAAAATTGGTTTGTGTCTAGTATAGGTTGGCTTTTCTAATTTTTAGGGTGTTGACACAAGTGTTTTGATGTGAATTTTTTTTTTGGTGGTTGTGGTAATTGTTAAATATGCTTAGAATTGTTCTAGTTGCAATTTTTAGTGTATTTGGTGAATGTGTAAATTCCTAATGATATGGCAATCGACATTATTTGATTTGTGAGTCCAAAATTTAGTGATAGTATGTTCAATATCAATTTGACTTGGTCAAGTTAAGATTTTCTTGATTTGATATTATGTTCATTGATTTATTGAATTGTGGTTTGAGAGTATTCTTAATGTCACATAATGTATATGATTTTGCATAAATATTGCCTTTGGTAGTATATAGAATAATCATATAAACATCTGTTTGATTTGTATAGACATCTTGAGTTGATTTGCATTGTAAAAACCAAATGTCATTTGGTTACACATGCTCTGTATCCATTCGAGAAATCTATAATATAAAACAAGACAAGATTCAATAAGTCTATCTGACAATCTCAAATAGACTCATCCAACGGCCATCAACATCCCTCATTTATTTTCCTTCTCATTCATGTCACACCAATTCTCTCCCACCCGTCATTTATTTGTCAGAGGCCATGCTGCCTCTCTACCCCAATATCTTCCTTTTCTTTTTCTTTTTTTCTCACTCTTCTTGTAAAATTTGGAAAACTTTTAATTTTTTATGAAAAAGGGCAAAACGGTAATTTATAACTACAGTGTGAGTTGAAAACCTGTATTTTTCTAAAGCTCGGATGACGAAACGTACCTCACCGTTAGATTCGTCTCGCGAAATCTAGTTACCTAGACAATTTTTATCAAATTTTGAGATAGTCAAATTTTTTACGTTTTTCAAGGCGACGGGTGTTGGGTGACCTTAATAACGCCCAAATTTTTTTTTAAAATTTTATTATAATTTAAACAAATTTCATAAAAAAATATATTGAACTTAAACTGGAACAAAATTTAATCGTTTTGGGGCAAAAACGGACTCAAGAAGAAGGAGGTCGTGTGGTGCGATATGGGCCAAACGTTAAAATGTATAAATAGGGACTAAAAATATGATATTCTGCAATTCTATTCTGCTGAGTTTGATGGTTGTAACGTTGGAGAGAGGAGGAGAGTAAAAAGAGAAGATTCAAGGTTTTTTTCTCAGATCTACGGAGTTTCGCCGGTCGAAATTCTTCGAGCCAAGTATTGAAGTCGATCTCCACGACGAGGGCTACGCAACCATACCAAAGAAAAAAGGATTTAACCGAAGATTCAAAAACGAGATTTTGGGGGAAACTTGGGTTTGATCTTGGAGGTTTTCTACATTGATTTTACGTTTCAAAAAGCAGGATTTTCATCCTAACTAGGTTTATTTCTAACCTAGGATGAAAATATGAAATGGGTGGACTGTTTTGTGTATTTTAACACTTGTCTATTATAGTTGGTTTAATGAAAATGGGTAGACTCAATTCTAGTGTGAATTTGTAATTAGAAATTACTACTTTATGATTTCTTGAAAGTTTTGAAAATTGGGTATGTAAAAATCACTTAATCTGATTTTTTTTGAGTTATGTGATAAATTGCTAGTTTATGTGATTACAGAATTTGGTGCCTTGAAGGTGTTTGATAAAATGTGTATGTGAAATAAAGTGTGTTAATTGCATGAGATTATGTGATATCATGCTTGGATGATGTGGTAAAGTGAAATCATATGCTCATGATATTAATTACAATTGAAAATGCAAATGTTGANAATATCCTAGCTCACACACACGATATCCTCCAACCAATCTTTGCAAGGATATACCACTTTAGGAAGGTTATATACTGACGCATCGGGGGTGAAGAATCCAACCCATGAATAATATATACTAGCCCTTAGCCTCGATTCCCGTGAGTGTATAATGCGAATTCTTGAACCAGACAAGGAACCAAGCAATTCCACTATGGGTGATAGAGAGCCTTTAAACTCCTCTAGATAAGAAACACATCTAAGCATCCTGTGATATACAACTGAATGTAACCCACATTTATCACACTCACCCACACAAGAGATACTTTTGACACATTTCCATAAAGCACACACATAATCACAAATCATAGTTCCATTATTGTTCAAAGAAAATAATTTCAAGAAAACATGCAAGAGATCTCCAAGAAACATATTTACATTGATCATNACTACTTGGTTCATACACTCCCCTGTGGTAAAATTCTGAAAAAGTGTAATGGCGTATGGAGCCAACGGTGTGATTCTAGAATCNCAAGAAACATATTTACATTGATCATAACCAAGAACTAGGGTTTTAAAATCAAGAACATGTGAATTTTGATGTAAAACACATGTTGGTTAGGTTATAAATAAGAAACTAGGGGTTTTCAATCAAGAAAGGATAAATCTTAGAAACAAATCATGTATTTTATTCANATAACCAAGAACTAGGGTTTTAAAATCAAGAACATGTGAATTTTGATGTAAAACACACGTTGGTTAGGTTATAAATAAGAAACTAGGGGTTTTTAATCAAGAAAGGATAAATCTTAGAAACAAATCATGTATTTTATTCACGAAACTAATCATGAATTTAAAAGAACGTAAAAATGTTGTAGATCAATTATTTATATCATAATAAGGATGAAAAGGATATATTATATAGTCATAATCATCAATGGATGAGTTTGAGAAAGAACCCCTACCTTAATCTGTAAATAATTGATCCTAATACGTTTTTACATCAAAATTCATAGATGATTATGGCTTCTTTATCCTAACACGCAAATAATTCATCCTAACATGTTTGAGAAAGATTAATTATCATGCGTTAATCATTCAAGATTTAGCCCGTTGTTTCTCCTTTTCTTCTCCTCAAACTTTTCTTGGCTTATTGGGGTTGAAAAATAGGTAAAGGCAATTCAAATCGCAGCCCTAAGGTCTTTATTGGCTAAAAAATGGAGAAACCCCTACAATTTGAGTGTCATTTCTAGCAAGGCATCCAAATGATTTTTGGGGGCTTTTGGATGGTACCAACTATTTGTTTCTCCTTTATTTTGATGGAACGCAAAATTTTATTTTTAGGACATGCGTTCGAACGGTGCTTGGGGCATCCAGACGTTGGAAACTTTATGTCTAGACTTTCGACTCGATTTTGATCTAATTAGAAGCTAATTCAAAAAATGTTCATGAAATATTCTTTTGTATCACTTAAAGTCCAGTTTCTATTATCCTATATCAGACCAAATGGGCGTCAGAGAAAAAAGTTATAGTTTCAAATTCTTTTCTACCCGAAATCTCTCAAAAATAGGTTTTAACTCCATAATACTTTTAAACTTCTAATAGACCCCATACAACCTATCATAAGGTTTTTTGACTCTTTGGATTCAATGGTAGCCTTATTTTGACCTAAAAAATTTAGAAACTTACCTAGGTACCATTCTTAAGCTTAAACACTTCTGAAACTATCAATACGAAAGTCAATGTGCACGAAATCTAAACTTCATGACCAATATTTCAGTAACGATTGAAGTTTCTATCATATTTTTGGAAGTATTCTTAATATTTTATCCATCTTTAAATTTTTTATGGAATCTTACATCAAGAGCATGGCGTAGCTAATCCAACTCCATTTTGATCAAGATTACTTGGCATTGTATATGGTGCCATTATCTCTTTTTCCTAAAGGAATCGAACAAATGGACCTTAGTGTTGTCTTAATTTAGTATAACAACCATAGTAGTCACCACTCCTATCTGACCTCAAGGTTTTGATTTTTTTTATAAAGTAGTAGCTCTAACTCTATTTTAAAAACCTTGAAAACATTTAATACTTGATTCTTATCAAACAAGATGTAAAGATAATTGCTTCAGAAAATGTCTATGAAAATTATGAAATATTTATAGCCTGTAAAACATGTGATCTAAAATGGATCGCAAATATTTTTATGTATGAGATCTAACATATTCGAGCTTCTTATGTCACATTTCTTAAACTTGTTAGTATGTTTACCTTTAATACAAGTTGTGAAAACTAGTGCCAAAAGTTGTGAATGCAAGAGCTGGTAAGATTCCATCATTTTCCAATTTCTTGAGTCTCCTCATTCAGATGTGCCCTAATCTCTTGTGCAATAAAGACGAAGAGATTTTATTCCAAAAGTAACACTTTAATCCACAATGTTTCTTAACAAGGCGGCTTCAGTAAGCTTATAATATAGTCTCAAATTCATTCATCCTACGACCAACAATCTTCCTTTTTTTTTCTCTCTTTCCAAACCAGCCCAATCAATCACGCTTTCTATTTGTGTGAGGTCCGCCCCTCTCACGCTTGATCTTGTCACTTTGTCCCATCCTCACGCCCTAATCCTTTCTAGGGCTTCCATTTTTCTACTCTATCCCTCTCACTCTATGGAATCATCTAATTAATCCACCACAGAGACCCACCACTGGCAAAGTCCAGGTACACTATCTTACACCCTCTCCCTCACTCTTTCTTTGTCTCTTTCACTCTCTCTGTCTTCTAGCTCTCTACACACACACACAATACATACACGACACATGTAGAGAACACACAACACAACACATACAACATAAGCACAATACAAATGCAGATCACACTCATTCACACATACACACCAATACGCACATAAACTGACTCAACCACCTCATAACCACCAACTAAAATCACCAACCATAACCCCCACCCTTCCTCCACATCAACTGTTTGTTTAAATGCCTCACAAAATAATTTTTCTTACTTTGATTTATTTTGGTGGTTTTTTTAATTTATATGAATTGGGTGTTGTTTTTGGTACTTTGATTTTTCTATTTTTGGATTGTTATTGGGTAACCTGACTTAACTTTAACGTTATCAAGTCACAATTGCTTGGCATCATTACAGATTGTTTGATTTTCCATGTATGTGATAGAAACAGTTAAATCTGGTTGTTCAAATCAATATATGACCAAAAAGAGATCTATGAGGAATAGTTCCTCTGGAAATAAGATATTGAGAAAATTCCTTTTTCTGCCACTTTATTTGCTCATTTACATTGTACTCTGTGATTCAATTTATTGCCTATCATTAGAGTAATTTCCTTGAGTTCTACTTCAAATAAGAGGCCGTCATTAGTTAGAACATGGGAAGAAAATAAGAAATCAAAAGCTAAGAACATGTAAGCTTCTTGGTGTTATATTTTGTTTTAAAATTGGTTTGTGTCTAGTATAGGTTGGCTTTTCTAATTTTTAGGGTGTTGACACAAGTGTTTTGATGTGAATTTTTTTTTTGGTGGTTGTGGTAATTGTTAAATATGCTTAGAATTGTTCTAGTTGCAATTTTTAGTGTATTTGGTGAATGTGTAAATTCCTAATGATATGGCAATCGACATTATTTGATTTGTGAGTCCAAAATTTAGTGATAGTATGTTCAATATCAATTTGACTTGGTCAAGTTAAGATTTTCTTGATTTGATATTATGTTCATTGATTTATTGAATTGTGGTTTGAGAGTATTCTTAATGTCACATAATGTATATGATTTTGCATAAATATTGCCTTTGGTAGTATATAGAATAATCATATAAACATCTGTTTGATTTGTATAGACATCTTGAGTTGATTTGCATTGTAAAAACCAAATGTCATTTGGTTACACATGCTCTGTATCCATTCGAGAAATCTATAATATAAAACAAGACAAGATTCAATAAGTCTATCTGACAATCTCAAATAGACTCATCCAACGGCCATCAACATCCCTCATTTATTTTCCTTCTCATTCATGTCACACCAATTCTCTCCCACCCGTCATTTATTTGTCAGAGGCCATGCTGCCTCTCTACCCCAATATCTTCCTCTTCTTTTTTTTTCTCACTCTTCTTGTAAAATTTGGAAAAATTTTAATTTTTTATGAAAAAGGGCAAAACGGTAATTTATAACTACAGTGTGAGTTGAAAACCCGTATTTCTCTAAAGCTCGGATGACGAAACGTACCTCACCGTTAGATTCGTCTCGCAAAATCTAGTTACCTAGACAATTTTTATCAAATTTTGAGATAGTCAAATTTTTTACGTTTTTCAAGGCGACGGGTGTTGGGTGACCTTAATAAGGCCCAAATTTTTTTTTAAAATTTTATTATAATTTAAACAAATTGCATAAAAAAATATATTGAACTTAAACTGGAACAAAATTTAATCGTTTCGGGGCAAAAACGGACTCGAGAAGAAGGAGGTCGTGTGGTGCGATATGGACCAAACGTTAAAATGTATAAATAGGGACTAAAAATATGATATTCTGCAATTCTATTCTGCTGAGTTTGATGGTTGTAACGTTGGAGAGAGGAGGAGAGTAAAAAGAGAAGATTCAAGGTTTTTTTCTCAGATCTACGGAGTTTCGCCGGTCGAAATTCTTCGAGCCAAGTATTGAAGTCGATCTCCACGACGAGGGCTACGCAACCATACCAAAGAAAAAAGGATTTAACCGAAGATTCAAAAACGAGATTTTGGGGGAAACTTGGGTTTGATCTTGGAGGTTTTCTACATTGATTTTACGTTTCAAAAAGCAGGATTTTCATCCTAACTAGGTTTATTTCCAACCTAGGATGAAAATATGAAATGGGTGGACTGTTTTGTGTATTTTAACACTTGTCTATTATAGTTGGTTTAATGAAAATGGGTAGACTCAATTCTAGTGTGAATTTGTAATTAGAAATTACTACTTTGTGATTTCTTGAAAGTTTTGAAAATTGGGTATGTAAAAATCACTTAATCTGATTTTTTTTTGAGTTATGTGATAAATTGCTAGTTTATGTGATTACAGAATTTGGTGCCTTGAAGGTGTTTGATAAAATGTGTATGTGAAATAAAGTGTGTTAATTGCATGAGATTATGTGATATCATGCTTGGATGATGTGGTAAAGTGAAATCATATGCTCATGATATTAATTACAATTGAAAATGCAAATGTTGATATATGCTTATGATATATTGGCATTGGGGTGAATTATGAAAATTATTTGCTTAGGATATAATTATCCATGACATGTGTTGAAATGTGGTAGAAATAATCCATATGACATTCATTACATATGGATATGATACTGATGTTGTAATTGCTCATTACATTGCATATGTACAGAGGCATCCCATTTATAGGCATGAGGTATGAGTGTGGGTGTTTGTGCTTGTTGTTAGGTCAAACACCATCTTTGGTGGTTGACAAGTGGACTCGATATAGTTGGACCAAAGTTTAACAAAGTCGCATGGGTTGAATGAAAAATTTGTGTCGGGTATAGCAAGAAAGACTAGATAATCCCTCAGGTGAAAAACCCGACTACTTGGTTCATACACTCCCCTGTGGTAAAATTCTGAAAAAGTGTAATGGCGTATGGAGCCAACGGTGTGATTCTAGAATCCGATACCCAACAAAGACACATGATTTTGTTTCATACAAAAAATGTCATCGGATTCATAACATCAATGGTGAATTTATTACACATTGGCATTGCATTGTGTAGTGGGAGCCGGTGAAGGCTCGATTTAAAGTGCATGAGTGAGTCTCATCTCATTTCATGACATGACATGGTAGAATTCCAACATTAAATTGCATATTCTTGTTTGGGATAATTGTTGCTTGTTGAATGTTGCTTGTGACATTTCATATGCATCTAGGTTGGGGAGTAGTCTCTTTTGGAGTTACCCTATTGAGCGTGGCTCACCCTTTATGGGGAGAACATTTTAGGTGCGGGGTACACACTGGTGGAAGGCTCTCACTTTGGGCCTCAAGGACAAAGAAAAGTCGAGTTGTGGCTTTTAATTCACATTTTGTAAATCTATTGTGAAAAACTATGCTTTTGTAAAACATTCGCTAAGTTAGTTTTTGGGCATGTAATATATGTACAAGAATTATAATTGAACTGATATAGACTATTTTTAATGTAACCTTGGATGTTATTATATGAGTATGGATAAATAGACCCGGTGTGGTTAATATTTACTCATAAATGGACTCGGTGTGGTCTATATTGTATATTGGACCTCGGATAGGTCATGTCATTGTATGATGCACAGGTTGTGTTTTGGGTAAAGCTCCCCGTACAAAGGAAATTCTACCCGAATTTTGTTAAATTAAGGACCCCCGATTTTTTTAGTGTCATAGTTTGGTATTAGAACCTAGGTATACGATTTACCTAGGGTTTGATGAGCATGAGTCTAAACCATTGTATTCATTGTGCATTTCATGTATGTGTTTAAATTGCTACACGTTATGCACTATGTATTATGTGAATTATATGCATGGTAAAATGTATATGAAAAGAAGAAACGCTAGGGTTAGAAAAACATAACCATGGGGTTCGAAAAAATGGATGAACGAGATAGTTCAAGGTGCAAATGTCTACTAGTGGGTGCGTACGCTCTACTAGTGAGACAATGAGAGAAATTTCAAAGTTTATTCTTCATTCATATCTTGGGATACTATGTGAGGTTCTATTGCTATCTTACATATGTGTAGATGGTAAATCGAGGAAGAGGACGCCGAGGCGATGGGTGGAACAACAACCAACCACCACCGACCTTTGACCATCAAGCCTTTGTGGAGGCTATTGGGGCTATGACGGCTACCATTGCACAGGGCGGTTGCTACCATTGCACAGGCTAGTGAAAATGTGGGCCAAAGAGGTTCAAGTAACCTCCAGAGGTTTAAGACACACAAGCCCCTGACTTTCGTGGGAGGGGCGGATCCAATAGTGGCTAACCGTTAGTTCCGACAAGTTGACAAGATCTTAGGGGTTATGAAAATCACCTCCGATGCCACTAAGATAACACTACTTACATTCTAGTTAGAGGGAGAAGCCCAATTATGGTGGGATTGGGTAAAAGACTCAAGGAACTTAGAGTTAATGACATAAGGAGAGTTCCGGGAGCTCTTCATGGGCATGTACTTCCCAGCGGCCGCGAGACATGCAAAAGCCCGAAAATTTTTAGATTTGAGGCAAGGGACAATGACGGTGTTGGAATACATGGCTAAGTTCATTGAATTAACCCATTTCGCCGATGACTATGTGGCCACAGACATGGCCAAGGTGAGGAAGTTTGAGGATGGTTTGAAATTGTCCATCCGGGGTAAAATTGTGGGCCACTGCCTACAAAACTTGAATTCGATGGTCACGACAGCTATGACCATTGAGAAAGAAGTTGAGGATGCACGGAACATCCATGAAGCGGGTGCTAAAGACAAGAAGAAGGAGGGTCAATCCTCTTCTTTTAGCTCGGGAAAGAGACAGATGACTTTTACTCCACAGGGACAGGGTCGTGGCTATCAAGGTCAAGACCAAGGTCAATTCTCCCAAGGCGGGAGAAATCAGAGGCCTTCGTACCAAGCATGTCAGAGGACTTGCTATCATTTCCACCATTCGGGTCACATGAAGCGGAATTTTCCTCAGAGGTAAAGATCCCAGAATTATGAGGCATCTTAGTCTTAGTCATCAGTGGGGTAGCCATAGACATACCTTGTACCTCCCTACCTCACTATAGGCCAGGAAAGCTAGTACCAGTTCTAGGGTGCTACTCATGCCCCTACCACTTCACGAGCGGGGACTCCGCAATTAGGCCAGATGGGCCAGAGCATGGGTCGAGGTCGAGGACAGAGCATGCAGGCCGAAACTTCGGGGACCCAGGGGTGTGTCTACACCATCATACCTCAGATTGAGCCAGTGGATCAGTCGGTCATTCAGGGTACATTTCTACTCTTTCGCTTACGGGTAATGGTATTATTTGACTCTGGTGCATCTCATTCTTTTATTCTGCATCATGTGTGAAAATTTTGGGCTTAGAGGTTGAGACATTGGAAGAGCCTTTGCATGTGAGTTCTCCCCTAGGAGCTAGGGTGAGTGTTGATCATATATGTCGGGGTTATGAATTAGAGATCTTAGGAATTCTATTCACCATGGACCTTAGGGTAATGGACATGTCGGAGTTCAATGTTATCCTCAGGATGGACTAGTTGGAGGTACACCATGTTGTCATTAACTGTGATCGAAAGAGGATCACTGTCTACACACCAGACGATATTTGTTTCAAGTTTTAGTGGAAAAAGTACAATGGTTTGCCCCAAATCGTGTATGACTCTCGATGGCATGGACAGTTGATAGATTGACTTGCGAACCTTACTTTGAAGGACGAGGTGAGACAGGAGTTGGGTCTACCTTGGGTCGTTTGTGAATATGAGGATATTTTTTCAGACGAACTACTGAGATTACCTCCCCATAGGGATGTAGATTTTAGCATTGAGTTGCATNGACGAGGTGAGACAGGAGTTGGGTCTACCTTGGGTCGTTTGTGAATATGAGGATATTTTTTCAGACGAACTACTGAGATTACCTCCCCATAGGGATGTAGATTTTAGCATTGAGTTGCATCTTGGTACATTGCCTGTTTCTATGACTCCACATAGGATGACATCAGCTAAGTTGCAAGAACTCAAGATCTAATTGCAAGAATTATTGGACAAAGGCTTTATTAGACCGAGCATTTCACCATGGGGCGCTTCGGTATTACTTTCCAAGAAGAAGGACAAGATCCTTTGATTGTGTATAGACTATTGGCGATTGAATCGGGTTACTGTCAAGAATAGGTACCCTTTACCGAGGATCGATGATCTGTTTGATCAGTTAAGGGGAGCGCAGGCCTACTCCAAGATAGATCTTCGCATCGGCTACCATCAGTTGAAGATTAAAGAGGCAGATATCCCTAAGATGGCGTTCAGAATGCAGTATAGGCATGTCGAGTTTACTGTGATGCCATTTGGATTGACGAATGTCCCGGTGACATTTATGGATCTCATGCATAGGGTGTTCCAACCCTATTTGGATCAGTTCGTTGTGGTGTTTGTTGACGATATCCTGATCTACTCTAAGTCCGAGGAAAAGCATGAAGGTCACTTAAGGGTTGTTCTCCAGACCTTGAGAGACCACCAATTGTACGCCAAGTTCAACAAATGTGAATTTTGGCTTACAGAGATAAAAATTTTGGGACACGTGGTATTGGCTTTGGGTGTATCCGTGGACCCGGAGAAGGTTAAGGCGGTCATGAGTTAGGAAAGGCCGCAGTCAGTCTTCGAGATATGTAGTTTCTTGGGATTGACAGGGTATTAACGGAGATTCATCGATGACTTCTCCCGATTAGCTGCGCCTATGACGAGATTGACCCGAAAGAAGGTTAAGTTTGAGTGGAATGAATCGTGCGAGAAGGCATTCCAAGAGTTAAAGAGGAGTCTTACTTCAGCTCCTATTTTGATAGTTCCAGAGAGGGGACAGAAGTATACAGTGTACTGTGATGCCTCCAAAGATGAACTTGGATGTGTTTTGATGCAGTCCAGGAGAGTGGTGGCTTATGGTTCTCGATAATTAAAGAATCATGAGCAGAACTACCCTACGCATAACATGGAGTTGGCTGCCATTGTCTTTACTTTGAAGGCTTGGCGCCACTATCTGTATGATGAACAGTTTGAAGTGTTTTCAGCCCATAAGAGTCTAAAGTACATCTTTACACAGTGGGACCTCAATATGAGACAACGCAGGTGGATGAAGTATTTGGAGGACTACGAATTTACTTTGCATTACCATTCTGGTAAGGCAAACATGGTGGCTGATGCACTCAGCCGAAAGTCACGGGAATTGTGGCTAGTGTGACTTCCCGAGAATAGCGGATGCTCGAGACTGTGGGACAGTTTGGGCTATATTATCGGAGTCAAGCTCAGGGTGTTTTAGGGAGCTTGGTGGCTACACCTTCCCTACTGAGCAGAGTGATTGAGTCCCAAGGGTAGGACCCAACGTTATTATCCATTAGGGACTGAGTGCAAACGGGTACCGAGACGAGAGCTGGGCCATTCACTCTGATGTCAGTCTTCGGTATAGGGGAAGGATTGTGGTTCTCCAGTTAGCAGATTTAAGGGATGAGATATTTAGGGAGTTCCATTGCTCCCGATTTATTATGCATCCAGGTGGCACGAAGATGTATCATGATCTTCATCGCCAGTATTATTGGAGCTTAATGAAGAAACATGTTGGAGATTTTGTTAGTCGATATCTCACGTGTTAGCAGATGAAGGCTGAACACCAGAGACCAGTAGAGTTGCTTCAGCCTTTAGAGGTGGCTAAGTGGAAGTGGGAGCATCATGATGGATTTTGTGACCCACTTACCACGAACATTGTCAGGGCATGACGCAGTATGGGTAATAGTGAACCGGCTTACGAAGTCAGCACACTTTTTGGCTATGCGGATGACCTTCACACTGGAGGAATTTTGCAGGTTGTATATACGAGAGATTGTTCGGTTGCATGGGGTACTCGTATCTATAGTATCAGATCGGGATCTCAAGTTTACGGCTCATTTTTGAGAGAGTTTTCAGCGAGCCATGGGGACACAGTTGATGATGAGCACTACTTTTCATCCCCAGACGGACGGTCAGTCGGAGAGAACCATCCAAACTTTAGAGGACATACTACAGGCATGCGTCCTAGATCTCAAGGGTAGCTGGGAAGAGCACCTACCCTTAGTGGAGTTCGCCTACAACAACAGTTATCAAGCGAGCAAACAGATGACACCTTATGAGGCACTATATGAGAGGTCTTGTCGTTCTCTGATTTATTGGACGGAGTTAGGAGAGAGACCCTCTACGGGTCCAGAATTGGTTAGAAACACCTCAGAGAAGGTGGACTTGATACAGAAGCGTCTTCTCACGGGTCAGAGAAGACAGAAGAGTTACGTCGATATATGGTGACGACTTCTGGAGTTTGAGGTAGGAGATCATGTTTTCTTGAAGGTGATGCCTAAAAGAGGAATGGTCAGGTTTAGCAAACGGGGAAAGCTGTCGCCAACGTATATCGGGCCTTTCGAAGTACTTGAGAGGGTTGGTACAGTTGCTTACCAGTTGGTGTTACCACCAAATCTATCTGGTATTTATGCGGTATTCCATGTCTCCATGCTTCGAAAATACACCCCAGATCCGACTCATGTGGTGGATTGGGGCGAGCTTGTTGTTGATGTAGATAGGACCTTCGAGGAGAGACCAATGCGCATTATGGATAACCAGGATCAGGTTTTGTGAGGCTAGTGAAGGTGTTGTGGTAGCACCGAGGAGTGGAGGAGGTGACATAGAAGCACGAAGACACTATCTGTACCAAATATCTTTTCTTATTCGAGGATGGAGGTACATTATTATAGTCATTTAGTATTAGATGATTGTTGCATATGCATGTGATTGAATGTGCATGTGTGAATTTCGGGGATAAAATTTTTTTAAGGGGAGAAGGATGTAAAACCTGAAAAAATTTAAACTTTTTATGAAAAAGGGTAAAATAGTAATTTATCACTACAGTGTGAGTTGAAGATCTGTATTTCTCTAGAGCTCGGATGACGAAATAGACCTCAACGTTAGATTCGTCTCGCGAAATCTAGTTACCCAGACAATTTTCATTAAATTTCAAGATAGTCAAATTTTTCACATTTTTCAAGATAATGGGTGTCGGATAACCTTAAAAACGTCCAAAAAAAAATTCTAAAATTTTATTATAATTTAAATAAATTTCATATAAAAATATCTTGAACTTAAATCGAAACAAAATTTAATCGTTTCGGGGCAAAAATGGACTCGGGAAGAAGAGGGTCGTGTGACGCGACGTGGGCCAAGAATTAAAATGTATAAATAGGAACTAAAAATTTGATTTTCTGCAATTCTATTCTGCTGGGTTTGCTAGTTGTAATGTTGGAGAGAGGAGGAGAGGAAAAAGAGAAGATTTAAGGTTTCTTTCTTAGATCTATAGAGTTCCGCCGGTCGAAATTCTTTGGGTCAAGTATTAAAGTTGATCTCCTCGACGAGGGCTACGCAACCATACCAAAAACAAAGGATTTCACTGAAGATTGAAAAACGAGATTTTGGGAGAAGCTTGAGTTTGATCTTAAGATTAAGTTCTTGGAGGTTTTCTATATTAATTTTACGCTTCAAGAAATACGATTTTCATCTTAACTAGGTTTATTTCCAACCTAGGATAAAAATATGAAATGGGTGGGCTATTTTGTGTATTTTAACACTTGCCTATTGTAGTTGGTTTAATGGAAATGCGTAGACTCAATTCTAGTGTGAATTGGTAATTAAAAATTGATAGTTTGTGATTTCTTGAAAGTTTTAAAAATTGGGTATGTGAAAATCACTTAATCTGATTTTTTTTGAGTTATGTGATAAATTTGGGTATTTTATGTGATTACATAATTTGGTGCCTTGAAGGTGTTTGAAAAAATGCCTATGAAATAAAGTGTGTTAATTGCATGAGATTATGTAATATCATGCTTGGATAATGTGGTAAAGTGAAATCATATGCTTATGATATGAATTACAATTGAAAATGCAAATGTTGATATGTGCTTATGATATATTGGCATTGGGGTGCATTATGAAAATTATTTGCTTAGGATATAATTATCCATGAAATGTGTTGAAATGTGGTAGAAATAATCCATATGACATTCATTACATATGGATATGATATTGATGTTGCAATTGCTCATTACATTGCATATGCACAGAGGCATGACATTCATAGGCATGAGGCATGAGTGTGGGTGTGTGTGCTTGTTGTTAGGTCAAACACCATCCTTGGTGGCTGATAAGTGAACTCGATATAGTTGGACCAAAGTTCAACAAAATCGCATGAGTTGCATGAAAAACTTGTATCGGGTATAGCAAGAAAGACTAGATAATCCCTCGGGTGAAAACCCGGCTACTTGGCTCATACACTCCTCTGTGGTAAAATTCTGAAAAAGTGTAATGGCGTACAGAGCTAGTGGTATGATTCCAGAATCTAATACCTAACAAAGACACATGATTTTGTTTTATTCAAAAAGTGTCATCGGATGCATAACGTCAATGGCGAATTTATTACACATTGGCATTGCATTGTGTAGTGGGAGCCGTTGAGGGCTCGGGTTAAAGTGCATGAGTGAGTCTCATCTCATTTCATGGCATGACATGGTAGAATTCTAACATTAAATTGCATATTATTGTTTGGGATGATTATTGCTTGTTGAATGTTGCATGTGACATTTCATATGCATCTATGTTGGGGAGTAGTATCTTTATGAGTTACTTTATTGAGCGTGGCTCACCCTTTATGGGGACAACATTTCAGATGTAGGGTACAAACCTGTGGAAGGCTCTCACTTGGGGCCTCAAGAATGAAAAAAAGCTGATTTGTGGCTTTTAATTCACGTTTTGTAAAACTATTGTGAAAAACTATATTTTTGTAAAACATTCGCTAAGTTAATTTTTGGGCATGTAATATATGTAACAGAATTGTAATCGAACTGATATGGACTATTTTTAATGTAACCTTGCATGTTATTATATGAGTATGGATAAATGGATC
>CAUOFW020005214.1:255741-346153 GCA_963454935.2 Ilex paraguariensis | reverse complement strand
TCATACACTCCCCTGTGGTAAAATTCTGAAAAAGTGTAATGGCGTACAGAGCTAGTGGTATGATTCCAGAATCTAATACCTAACAAAGACACATGATTTTGTTTTATTCAAAAAGTGTCATCGGATGCATAACATCAATGACGAATTTATTACACATTGGCATTGCATTGTGTAGTGGGAGCCGTTGAGGGCTCGGGTTAAAGTGCATGAGTGAGTCTCATCTCATTTCATGGCATGACATGGTAGAATTCTAACATTAAATTGCATATTATTGTTTGGGATGATTATTGCTTGTTGAATGTTGCATGTGACATTTCATATGCATCTATGTTGGGGAGTAGTATCTTTAGGAGTTACTTTATTGAGCGTGGCTCACCCTTTATGGGGACAACATTTTAGGTGTAGGATACAAACCTGTGGAAGGCTCTCACTTGGGGCCTCAAGAATGAAAAAAAGCTGATTTGTGGCTTTTAATTCACGTTTTGTAAAACTATTGTGAAAAACTATATTTTTGTAAAACATTCGCTAAGTTAATTTTTGGGCATGTAATATATGTAACAGAATTGTAATCGAACTGATATGGACTATTTTTAATGTAACCTTGCATGTTATTATATGAGTATGGATAAATGGATCCGGTGTGGTCAATGTTTACTCATATATGGACTCGGTGTGGTTAATGTTGTATATTGGATCTTGGATGAGTTATGTGATTGTATGATGCACATGTTGTGTTTTTGGTAGAGCTTCCCGTATAAATGAGATTTTGCCCAAATTTTGTTAAATTAAGGACCCCAATTTTTGGGGTGTCACACCTCTCACTCTCTTTTTCTCTCTCTTAGTCTCTGTCTCACCATTGTTAGGTATTTCACTTCATTACCTCATTTCTCCTTTCTCCCCCTCTCTCTCTCTCACACGTACACAAACACAACTCGCAGAACCCCTCAAGCTCTCCCATTTTGAGAAAACCCTCATCTTCAACCCCGTTAGATCACAGATCCCCCACCCCACCCCTAATCCTTCCCTTCCCCTCCTCTACACGCATACAGACCACACCGCCCGTTACAAAGTACTTCGCTCCATTCCCTCACCTCCCTCTCACCCCTGCATCTCTCTCTCTCACACACTTAGACCCCCCACCCCCCAAAAAAATTACAGAACACACACACACACTGAACATTTAGTTCCTTAACCTTACCCCCCAACCGTCACACTTTTTGCGTAACCCCCCATTCAGAAACAATAATTTTGATTAGGTTCATTTTGGATTTTGTGAACTCATTTGACTCCAACAATAATTAGGTGAATTCGGTTAGATGCGATTTTTCAGAAGTATGCTTGATTTGATGCATAAGCACAATTGATATGATGAATTTTTCTTGATTACTTTTGGTTTGATTTGATGCAAATTGTGTAATTACTGTAATAATTGATAGGTGTTAATTTTTGTCAAAATTGGGGTTGTTAATTTGATGGGTTGGGTTTGGGTTGAATTAGTTTAAGAGTTTAAGTTTGGGTTCAATGATACTTTGATGTGTATTGTTATTCGAATTGCAAATTTGAGTTGATTCAAATGCCATGTGTTTGTAGTATTGCTTAATGAGGTGGATTTGTCTATTTATTTGATTTTTCATTAATTGCTCATCTCTTTAATTTTTATATTTTCGTCCATATATTTCAATTTCATTTTCCATCTATCCAATTTATTGTTTTGTATGTGGTAGTGAACGAAAATATTAGAGAGGGTTGAGATTGCATTGTATGCGGATGGAGAAAAGTAAATGCTTATACATTTGGTTCACTTTTAGGTGTTTTGATTTATCATCTTGCCTTTATTGTGTTGGGATTTTTCTCAATGTGAGCNCTAAAATTTTATTATAATTTAAATAAATTTCATATAAAAATATCTTGAACTTAAATCGAAACAAAATTTAATCGTTTCGGGGCAAAAATGGACTCGGGAAGAAGAGGGTCGTGTGACGCGACGTGGGCCAAGAATTAAAATGTATAAATAGGAACTAAAAATTTGATTTTCTGCAATTCTATTCTGCTGGGTTTGCTAGTTGTAATGTTGGAGAGAGGAGGAGAGGAAAAAGAGAAGATTTAAGGTTTCTTTCTTAGATCTATAGAGTTCCGCCGGTCGAAATTCTTTGGGTCAAGTATTAAAGTTGATCTCCTCGACGAGGGCTACGCAACCATACCAAAAACAAAGGATTTCACTGAAGATTGAAAAACGAGATTTTGGGAGAAGCTTGAGTTTGATCTTAAGATTAAGTTCTTGGAGGTTTTCTATATTAATTTTACGCTTCAAGAAATACGATTTTCATCTTAACTAGGTTTATTTCCAACCTAGGATAAAAATATGAAATGGGTGGGCTATTTTGTGTATTTTAACACTTGCCTATTGTAGTTGGTTTAATGGAAATGCGTAGACTCAATTCTAGTGTGAATTGGTAATTAAAAATTGATAGTTTGTGATTTCTTGAAAGTTTTAAAAATTGGGTATGTGAAAATCACTTAATCTGATTTTTTTGAGTTATGTGATAAATTTGGGTATTTTATGTGATTACATAATTTGGTGCCTTGAAGGTGTTTGAAAAAATGCCTATGAAATAAAGTGTGTTAATTGCATGAGATTATGTAATATCATGCTTGGATAATGTGGTAAAGTGAAATCATATGCTTATGATATGAATTACAATTGAAAATGCAAATGTTGATATGTGCTTATGATATATTGGCATTGGGGTGCATTATGAAAATTATTTGCTTAGGATATAATTATCCATGAAATGTGTTGAAATGTGGTAGAAATAATCCATATGACATTCATTACATATGGATATGATATTGATGTTGCAATTGCTCATTACATTGCATATGCACAGAGGCATGACATTCATAGGCATGAGGCATGAGTGTGGGTGTGTGTGCTTGTTGTTAGGTCAAACACCATCCTTGGTGGCTGACAAGTGAACTCGATATAGTTGGACCAAAGTTCAACAAAGTCGCATGAGTTGCATGAAAAACTTGTATCGAGTATAGCAAGAAACACTAGATAATCCCTCGGGTAAAAACCCGGCTACTTGGTTCATACACTCCCCTGTGGTAAAATTCTGAAAAAGTGTAATGGCGTACAGAGCTAGTGGTATGATTCCAGAATCTAATACCTAACAAAGACACATGATTTTGTTTTATTCAAAAAGTGTCATCGGATGCATAACGTCAATGGCGAATTTATTACACATTGGCATTGCATTGTGTAGTGGGAGCCGTTGAGGACTCGGGTTAAAGTGCATGAGTGAGTCTCATCTCATTTCATGGCATGACATGGTAGAATTCTAACATTAAATTGCATATTATTGTTTGGGATGGTTATTGCTTGTTGAATGTTGCATGTGACATTTCATATGCATCTATGTTGGGGAGTAGTATCTTTATGAGTTACTTTATTGAGCGTGGCTCACCCTTTATGGGGACAACATTTCAGATGTAGGGTACAAACCTGTGGAAGGCTCTCACTTGGGGCCTCAAGAATGAAGAAAAGCTGATTTGTGGCTTTTAATTCACGTTTTGTAAAACTATTGTGAAAAATTATATTTTTGTAAAACATTCGCTAAGTTAGTTTTTGGGCATGTAATATATGTAATNAAGAACAAAACCCTAACATTGAAATTACTTACTTAAATTCCTAACACGTACCTGAATATTTGTCGTGGCATTGGTCTGAAAATCTATCGTAGTGCTGCTGTGAGAGAGAGAGAGAGAGAGAGAGAGAGAGAGAGAGATAGAAAGCAGAGGAGGGGCGATCCTCCATTCGTACATTGGACCCACTATTTAAAAAAAAATTAGAGTTTTCTCTAAATATAGGACCTCATAAAAATATCTACCAATGTACACAATTGAAATATCAAATGCTCATGTCAATCAAATCAAAATAAATGCTGAAAAGATTTTTAAAAAAAGTTCCACTCATAAGAGGTGAAGATCATTCAACACTTGAGCAACAAAAAAGTTGAAGTGTAGATGACCAAATTAAATATGTACCCAAAAGGTGAAACAACAAAACATAGTTATTTCGCTCAAGCAAGTCCAAATAAATAATAAAAAAAATTCCTAAAATGACTTGTGCACAAATTAAAGACCATACAAACAACACTCAAGACGAGTGGGAGAAAATTAATGTGACATGAATAAAGGGGAAAATATATTGGTGATGTTGGTGGCCGTTGAATGAGNAATTGGGGTTGTTAATTTGATGGGTTGGGTTTGGGTTGAATTAGTTTAAGAGTTTAAGTTTGGGTTCAATGATACTTTGATGTGTATTGTTATTCGAATTGCAAATTTGAGTTGATTCAAATGCCATGTGTTTGTAGTATTGCTTAATGAGGTGGATTTGTCTATTTATTTGATTTTTCATTAATTGCTCATCTCTTTAATTTTTATATTTTCGTCCATATATTTCAATTTCATTTTCCATCTATCCAATTTATTGTTTTGTATGTGGTAGTGAACGAAAATATTAGAGAGGGTTGAGATTGCATTGTATGCGGATGGAGAAAAGTAAATGCTTATACATTTGGTTCACTTTTAGGTGTTTTGATTTATCATCTTGCCTTTATTGTGTTGGGATTTTTCTCAATGTGAGCTTGCCTAAATGAAGTTAAGAGTTTAAGATGGAAATGAATATGCCTTTAACTAATGCCTTAACATTTGTGGGTGCTACGATTTTTTTGTTTGCAGTTCAACAAATAATTCACCAAAATTACATCAAATAATTTTAACAATTATTTTTCAACAATAATTTCAACAAAACTATATCAAATAATTAACCAAATTCAACAATCAATCATTCCTATCTCAATTGTATCATGGCCTGAGTTTTTGATATGTTATTTGATTCAGTCAATGCCTCTTCTACCCATAGTATTACATGTTCTACATTGATTAAAATATCTCTTTTGTTCGAATAAGTTAATCTGCTTAAGTTTATATAATATAGATTTTTTACCTTATTCATATTTGATCACATTCGGTTCAATGCAAATAAGTGAAAATTTTGTTAAATTTGAACGACAAATATAGAATGAAGTTCTAAAGGCACTGCAATCTTATTGTTGACTCATTACCGTTACTTGCATCAAATAGATTTTTGAATTTGGGAGGTGCATGTAGCATATTTGTTGACTTTCATTCATACTTATTGTCTTTTGACTGTCACGCACTATTTTCTCAGTCATGTAGTGTGCATTAAAACAAAACCCTCGAATTATACATTGCAAACCCATTCTGCCACTTTCTTTTCCTAAACTAACTAAAAATTTTTTCCAAACTAAACTCAACTCTTCCCCAAATTGTAGAAGCACTGGTCTAATCCAACCTCAATTAACCATCAAACCAATTAACATGTGATGCTAATTCACTAATAAGAAAACGAAAAAAATGCTCCAGCAAACTTGTGATGTAGTAAAACAATAAGGGCAAAAGACTATTGCTACTTCAAATAAATTCAAAGGCATGCTTGAGTCAAAGAAAGCTTGAAGCTTTTGAATTTAAGAGGCTGGAGAAAGGTAGTTGGCTTTAGGGATAAACCACAACTCTTCTAGTTCTAGCCCCATTCATATACAGAAGCCAATCAAACAATTTTCATGCCAATTTGGATCAGATTATAGCTAACCACAACAACAATTCAATCGAAACTCAAATGCACCAGCTCAAACAAAATTTATCTTACTATTCAAAAGATCCTTCTAGTCACAACAAAATCAATAACTCGGATTAAGAAGCAAAAAAAATGGATATTGAATTAATTTGTCTTTAGAATACCCAACTTCACTACAAAAATCTCATGCTCAGAATACCCAACCAAATTCAAGCCCCAACATCATCTCCAACACTAAAATCTTAGGTGTCCAACACAACCATAGCCACCACCGAAAAATCATTTAAAACATACCTAACTCTAGTATCTAGTGACGTGATGAATTCATAATTATATCGAATTTTCTCAACTACTTTGTAGCTAAAAGAATATAACCTGAAGTCCAAATAAGATGTCTAGCATGAAAAAGCAAGCTCATGTGCAATTTGGACTGACACAAATGTCAAAATAGTCATGGAGTGCACATTCTCTCGAACCATGATCATCCATATACCAATTACCAATAAATAATATTTTTATTATTCATTAAAAAGTAAGAACAAAACCCTAACATTGAAATTACTTACTTAAATTCCTAACCCGTACCTGAATATTTGTCGTGGCGTTGGTCTGAATATCTATCGTAGTTCTGTTGTGAGAGAGAGAGAGAGAGAGAGAAAGATAGAAAGCAGAGGAGGAGCGATCCTCCATTCGTACATTGGACCCACTATTTAAAAAAAAATTAGAGTTTTCTCTAAATATAGGACCTCATAAAAATATCTACCAATGTACACAATTGAAATATCAAATGCTCATGTCAATCAAATCAAAATAAATGCTGAAAAGATTTTTAAAAAAAGTTCCACTCATAAGAGGTGAAGATCATTCAACACTTGAGCAACAAAAAAGTTGAAGTGTAGATGACCAAATTAAATATGTACCCAAAAGGTGAAACAACAAAACACAATTATTTCGCTCAAGCAAGTCCAAATAAATAATAAAAAAATTCATAAAATGACTTGTGCACAAATTAAAGACCATACAAACAACACTCAAGACGAGTGGGAGAGAATTAATATGACATGAATAAAGGGAAAAATATATTGGTGATGTTGGTGGCCGTTGAATGAATCTATTTGAAACTGTTAAATAGAATTATAGATGTCCCGACAAGTAGACTTCGACAGGTAATGAGTCTCAAGATGTAACATGGATTTTAATTGAGTGTTTTTTTTTTATAGTATGGATACAAAGCATGTGTAACCAAATGACATTTGGTTGTCACAATGCAAATCAACTCAAGATGTAAATACAAATCAAACAAACATTTATACAACTATTCCATATACTACCAAAGGAAATATTTATGCAAAATCATATACATTAATGACATTAAGAATACTCCCAAACCACAATTCAATAAATCAATGAACATAATATCAAATCAAGAAAATCTTAACTTGACCAAATCAAATTGATATTGAACATATCACTACTAAATATTGGACTCACAAATCAAATAATGTGGATCACCATATCATCAGGAATTTACACATTCACCAAATAAATGAAAATCCAAGTCAAACTTGCAACCAGGACAATTCTTAACATAATTAACAATTATCACAACCACCAAAAAAAAAAATTCACATCAAAACACTTGTGTCAACACACAAAAAATCAGAAAAGCCAACCTATACTGGACACAAACCAATTTTAAAACAAAGTACACACCAAGAAGCTTACATGTTCTTAGCTTTTGATTTCTCACTTTCTTCCTATGTTCTGACTAATGACCGCCTCTTATTTGAAGTAAAACTCAAGGAAATTACTTTAGTGATAGGCCATTAATTGAATCACGGAGTACAATGTGAATAAGCAAATAAAGTGGTAGAGAAAGGAATTTTCTCAATATCTTATTTCCAGAGGCACTGTTCCTCGTAGATCTCTTTTTGGTTATATATTGATTTGAACAACTAGATTTAACTGTTTCTATTACATGCACGGAAAAATCAAACAATTTGTGTTGACGCCATAGCAATCGCGACCTAATAATGTTAAAGTTAAGCCAGATTACCCAATAGCAATCACAAAATAGACAAATCAAAATACCAAAAACAACACCCAATCCATATAAATTAACAAAACCACCAAAATAAATCAAAATAAGGAAAATTATTTTGTGAGGCATTTAAACAAATAGTTGATGTGCAGGAAGAGGGTGGGGTTATGATTGGTGATTTTAGTTGGTGGAAATGGAGTGGCTGTGTCAGTTTATGTGCGTGTTGGTGTGTATGTGTGAGTGAGTGTGTGATCTGCGTGTGTATTGTGCTTGTGTTGTATGTGTCGTTTTGTGTGTTCTTACGTGTGTCGTGTATGTGTTGTGTGCATGCAAAGAGCTAAAAGACAGAGAGACTAAGAGAGACGAACAAAAAGTGAGGGAGAGGGCATAAGATGCGTGTTGGTCTGTATGTGTGAGCNATCGCGACCTAATAATGTTAAAGTTAAGCCAGATTACCCAATAACAATCACAAAATAGACAAATCAAAATACCAAAAACAACACCCAATCCATATAAATTAACAAAACCACCAAAATAAGGAAAATTATTTTGTGAGGCATTTAAACAAATAGTTGATGTGCAGGAAGAGGGTGGGGTTATGGTTGGTGGAAATGGGGTGGCTGTGTCAGTTTATGTGCGTGTTGGTGTGTATGTGTGAATGAGTGTGTGATCTGCGTGTGTACTGTGCTTGTGTTGTATGTGTCATTTTGTGTGTTCTTACGTGTGTCGTGTATGTGCTGTGTGCATGCAGAGAGCTAAAAGACAGAGAGACTGAGAGAGACGAACAAAAAGTGAGGGAGAGGGCATAAGATGCGTGTTGGTGTGTATGTGTGAGTGAGTGTGTGATCTGCGTGTGTATTGTGCTTGTGTTGTATGTGTCGTTTTGTGTGTTCTTACGTGTGTCGTGTATGTGTTGTGTGCATGCAAAGAGCTAAAAGACAGAGAGACTAAGAGAGACGAACAAAAAGTGAGGGAGAGGGCATAAGATGCGTGTTGGTCTGTATGTGTGAGTGAGTGTGTGATCTGCGTGTGTACTGTGCTTGTGTTGTATGTGTCGTTTTGTGTGTTCCTGTGTGTGTTGTGTATGTGCTGTGTGTATGAAGAGAGCTAAAAGACAGAGAGAGTGAGAGAGACGAACAAAAAGTGAGGGATAGGGCATAAGATAGTGTACCTAGACTTTGCCCGTGGTTGGTCTCATGGAGGTGGATTAATTAGATGATTCCATAGAGTGAGAGGGGCAGAGGAGAAAAATGGAAGCCCTAGAGAGGATTAGGGCGTGAGAATGGGGCGAAGTGAGAAGATTAAACGTGAAAAGGGTGGACAACACATAGAGAGAGCGTGATTGATTGAGCTGATTTGAAAAGAAAAAATAAAAATAAAAAGAGATGTTAGTAATCGTTCAACGAACGAATTTGAAATCGTCTGATAAACTTATTGAAGTCGTCTTATTTTATATTATAGATAGCCTGCNTGTTCCTGTGTGTGTTGTGTATGTGCTGTGTGTATGAAGAGAGCTAAAAGACAGAGAAAGTGAGAGACGAACAAAAAGTGAGGGAGAGGGCATAAGATAGTGTACCTAGACTTTGCCCGTGGTTGGTCTCATGGAGGTGGATTAATTAGATGATTCCATAGAGTGAGAGGGGCAGAGGAGAAAAATGGAAGCCCTAGAGAGGATTAGGGCGTGAGAATGGGGCGAAGTGAGAAGATTAAACGTGAAAAGGGTGGACAGCACATAGAGAGAGCGTGATTGATTGAGCTGATTTGAAAAGAAAAAATAAAAATAAAAAGAGATGTTAGTGATCGTTCACGAACGAATTTAAAATCGTCTGATAGACTTATTGAGGCCGTCTTATTTTATATTATAGATAGCCTGGACATAATAGATTTTTTATTATATAAATATGCCCTTTACTCAAGTCATAGTCATGTATCGGTTATGAAAGACTATTTCGTTATAATAATTTAATAAATTTTAATAAAAAAATTAAATTAATATTTTGAGGATTTGTTTTTTCGGTAAGTAAATTCCGAGACTTGATTTACACTAACTAGTTTATGGCAAACGTTGTCTTGTGTCGAGGGGACTCTTCCGATCATCGAGAGGGAGAAGAGTAGGCGAGAACAAACAAAAACATACCCTGACGACTCTCCTTCACGCAATCCTAATCTAGGGTTTCGAAACCACAAAGTCACTCCCAAAATACATACACGAACGTATACAAAGATAGAAGAATGGTGGGACATAACCCCATAGCGGTGGCGAAGACGGTGTTGGAGGTGGCCGACGTGGCATGGACCGCCGTGGAATGTTGCCATCACCACCGCCACCACTGCAACACGCATGAAAAGCACCAGGTTGATGGAGATTTCAATGATACGACGTCGTTGTCGAAGGGGGAGGAATTCGAGGCTCTGCGATCGGAGAATCAGCAGCTGAGGAACTTGCTTGAACAGAACCTCAAGCTCCTTCAGAATCTCTCCGAGTCTCCTTGTTTGTTAGAAGATTGCCCTCCCGATGTGCGTATATTACGTTTGAATTTGTTATAGTTATTCAATTTTTGGTTATTTTGTGAATTTGGTAATACAAGATTTCTTGGGGTTTTCTACCTATCCATGGACGTATAGAATAAATTCAATATATGTGACATGTCTTTTCAATATCAGCAATATGGCACAAGCCAGACCAAAGTTCTATGTCCCTTGAGAAGGATCGAAATTTATGTTTTATTGAGGGTATTCGGCTCCTAAATTATTGTCTAATTGCAGTATTATGTTGCATGAGTTGTTGTCATAGCTGAAGCATTATATGTAACGGTGTCGGTTTAACCACGTTGAGTTTGTTTATTTAAATTTGCAGCGAGCTATTTTGTGCAAATAATGTCAAAGCATAGGTTGGAAACTAGTTCAAGCCAGGTACACTCCTGTGGCTTTCCCAGCTCCCTCAGTTAGTGTACCACACTGGGAAATGCTCTATGACCCTACCTAATGAATTATAAGAGATAGGAAAGCAGCAGGAGGGTTATCGTGGGATTTCGGTGAAAAAAATTGGGAAGAGGAATTTTGCATAATGTGGTAGTGAAAATGCTGGGGCTAACAACTGCATGGTTGTGTATTCTAATATGAGGTAAGCAACTTTGTGCAAATAGCCAAATAATGTCTGAGACAATGGTTCAGGAACTTACTTGATCAGAACCTCCAGCTCCTTCAGAATCTCTAGGGGTCTTTTTGTTATAATCAGATTGCCATCAGAGAGAGTGTGTTTCATTATCTGAAATATTCCACAAGCGAGACCAAAGCTCTGTGGCCCTTTGAAAAGATAAAAAATTTATGTTCTTGAGGGTATTCGGCTCCTAAATTGTTGGCTAATTGCACTACTATGTTGCATGCTTTGTTGTTGGAGCAGAAACATGATTTGTACAGTGTCAGTTTAACAACTGTGAGGATATGTGTTTGTATTTGAGGAAACCACTCGGTGCAAATAATGTCAAAGTTTGGTTTGGAAACTAGTTCACCCTAGGTACACCCCCTCTAGACCTCCCAGGCTCCCGGCATGCTCCAATAATGAAACACACCCGGTAACAACTCTGGGACCCTTGCTTAAGCATTCATAGATAGGATAGAAATAGGAGGGTTATAGTTGCATGTTGAGAAACAGATCGATGGTCGCTACCTCATGTAGCAGTAAAAATGCTCAGATTAACGATGCAAGGTTGTAGGTTTGAATATAGGTTAGCTACTCTGTGCAAATAATGCCTTAGGGTAGGTCTATATCAGCCACCCTTTGCAGCATATTTGGTCAATGGGGACCAAACAAACTTGGTAATGACCTTTTTAGTCTTGTTTCTTATGTTACTTCATACTTGTATTGGGCGTTGACCGATAGTTTGGTTCATGCAGTATCTTCTTTTCCTAAGCTAAACCTGTTTATGACAATTGTGTTGAAGTAGCAGTCATTAATTTTGTTTGGATGTTTTCACTTTTTTCCCTGTAAAGAGCCAAATTCATATTGATATATATTTTTTATTTTTGCAGCTCCATAATCGACTTGTAGCTACTGTGGATTCTACTAGCTTCCTGAGTCAACTTAAATACCTCCATGAGAAATCAGTTGATGGCACTGGCTACAAATTTCCTTTCAAGGATGCATCAGGTTCTTTTGTTTCTTCAATTTTTTGACAGTACAATTACAATTCTAATCCTATACTTTATGCAAACAATTAATTCTGAGTCACAAAATATGTTCATTTGTAGCTACTTGCTTTGGTTGTTTATTTAGGAACCAATTTACAGTTTGATGAAAGCCTGATTAATGTTGGTCTTGAAGAAGCGAGTTGGTGGGTTTGGGTTACTGATGAAATGTTTCCTAGTAATGTCGAAGAATGGAGTGGAATTGATAACGAAAATTATGTAGTTATTGATGAAGAACATGTGGTGGATGGGTTGTCCAACTTTATGGCTAGATGCATGCTTTCAAACCCAAAAGCTCAGGTATATGATGACTGCAATGTTTTGTTGTTGTTTCACTAATGGTACAAAACACCATGTATCTCACAATGCTTTGGTCACTTGGACTTGCAGAGTATGACACCTGAGGAGCTGCAGAAAAGTAAGTTTGCAGTTTATAGTTTTACCTTTATGATGTTGCTGTGGAATGTCAACATTTTTTTAAAACTGATAAACCTTTCAGGGAGGAAGTGGTATTATCAATTTTTGTAAAATATCGCTTGCACTCCTTACCATTTCCATCTCTTTTAATTAGAATGGTGGAGCCTTAATATCNTTTAAAACTGATAAACCTTTCAGGGAGGAAGTGGTATTATCAATTTTTGTAAAATATTGCTTGCACTCCTTACCATTTCCATCTCTTTTAATTAGAATGGTGGAGCCTTAATATCTTTATTCATTGCCCCCCATCAGTGTTTTTTGGAATATTTTTTATAGATTAGTATTATATTTTGGTTTTGGTTTGGGATAATTTACCAGTGTTTCTGATCCTTATTTCTTTTTTGTTTCTTAAACATGGGTGTCACTGTTACTTGGTGCATCTTTCTTTTCAGAGAACTTCACTTCTTTGTGGTATTATTATTTGACCCTCATCTTATAGTAGAGCAACTATCATTGTGATGACCTTGGTCATGTCCTGCCCATATTTTCCCAGGTTTTTGGGACAAATTGCAATTATTGAAAGAAGAATGAAGCAATATTCTCCTTCAGAAGAGAAATGGGGTAGAATAACTAATATGCTTAAACTGCAAAAAGAGGAGCAAATAATAAATATATTAGTAGGTACCAGCATAGATGGGTTAATGCTCCCTTATGATGACCTTGTGAATTTGTGGGCGTGGGGGTTCCTAGAAATCCATGGTAGTACTAAAATGATTAGCCTTACAATCATAGCTACTGATTGTATTTCCATGGTTGCATTTGTTTTGGTCCACATATCCTAATGCAGTTAACTAATAAACCATCTTGGTGGCCTAGTAAGTACCAATCTTTCTTGGGGAACCTATGTAGGCATCAAGAAAATGGAAGAAATAGCTGGTGAGCTTGCTAGAAACTTCTAGTTGGAGCATATGTCTGCTCAAAACTGCCAAAGTTTTCCCAGTAACTTTCCTGTTAGACTGTGTGCAGCAACACTTGAAAAGTGAGGCCAAACTAAACAGAGGGAACTTATAACCGCAACATGGGAGGGTAGCTATGGGTACACATGATGGGTGTGATAGCTGTCTATGTGGACTTGTGTCTTTTTAGGTACATCACATTTATAAGTTCGAAGAAAATGTTAGGGTTCCATTATATAAATAGTTTCTCTTGGAGGTTAAGTAACACAATATTAAAGTAGGGTAAGTCTTATGAGCAGATTTATTAAAGATTATAGTATTTGAAGAAATTCTTAGGCTTATGGGGAATATCTTTGAAAGGAGCTGTTTAGTCCATAAAATTGTGCCCAACGAAATCATTTCCTTTTAGTTATATATGGAACCAATTAAAAGAGGGTAGGAGCGGGTCGAGTCTGGATCGCCGCAGAGCAACAGCCGCATTCGGATCTGAGCTATCTACTTGGCAATTCATCCGGTGACTTCATGTTTCGCCAAAGAAGCCCCACGAAGCATCAAACATTGCGGGGAGATCCATGGAGCAATTCTTAGATAGCAAACACTAGCTCCCGGTGCGACTTCATAAAAAACCATTAAAGATAAGTTTGAACAGAATAAAAAGTAAATAAGATGATATGGTTTTTGTGAGTTGCAGAATATGGATATGACACAATTTTGTGCAATTAGTTTTCACTTTGTTAATGACTAGGTTAATGCTTGTGAATGGAATAAGGGCATCTTCAATGTTGATCCAAACACAAACTCAAATTTGAGTAAAAAAAATGAGTAAAAAGCTTGATTTGGTATGGACTTCTCCCATAAAACCAAATTTATACTCAAATTTTTTTATAAAATTTTCATGTTGTCCCAAAAGCTCATTTCTTTAAATTTTTTCCACAAACATCACAGAAAATGGCTCCATGATTGAACGCATAGATCAGTCCACAAAATCAAGACAAGCACAAAAGTCCTTCAACAAAAAAAAACTCNGTGCTGTGTCAGTTGCAGTTTGAAGATTATTACCCTGAGTTGGTAATTTCCAGTCTCGTTGTAAAACCTTGTGTGATTTAATCCTTATGCTTAATGTTATTCTTGTATATATTAAAGGTAAAACGTCATGANGTGCTGTGTCAGTTGCAGTTTGAAGATTATTACCCTGAGTTGGTAATTTCCAGTCTCATTGTAAAACCTTGTGTGATTTAATCCTTATGCTTAATGTTATTCTTGTATATATTAAAGGTAAAACGTCATGGNCACAAAAGTCCTTCAACAAAAAAAAACTCAACTTAAAAAAAAAAGCTGATGGTATCTTCTAAAGCCGATGGTATCTTCTGAGGTCGACGGTATCATTAAAAAAACCCATCTTTTATCAACAGAATCCTTCAATAGGTTTGGTTTTGGCAAGGTTACAAAGAGAACAAGGTTTGGTTTTGGTGGGAAACGACACAGACATCACAAGAGAGAAGAGGAGAGTAATGTTTTTGGTTTAAAAATTTGAGTAAAAGGTTTGGTATTTCCTCCATTTAAGTCAAGAAAAGGGTTTTCCTTGTTTTGATATAGGTTTGAATCAAAGATTGGAAAGNCAGACATCACAAGAGAGAAGAGGAGAGTAATGTTTTTGGTTTAAAAATTTGAGTAAAAGGTTTGGTATTTCCTCCATTTTAGTCAAGAAAAGGGTTTTCCTTGTTTTGATATAGGTTTGAATCAAAGATTGGAAAGGGTTTTTGAGTTTGAGTTTGAGTAAGGAGTGGAGATGGCCTACGTATTGACATTGTTGGAGGCTAATATATGACTCATAATGCTTCTTTAAGAAAAGAAAAAAGTTTCATGCAAGGTGGTTCACCTCTAGTAGCTCATGTGTCCGTACATCTTTATTTTCTTAAATATTGGTCAACGTAATAAATTTTCTTTTTTTTTGGTTGGGGGGGGGGGGTTTAATTACTTATCTTTAAGTAGCATTGATTTTGAATTTTTGCTTTTTCATTTTCTAGGGTTGCTCTCTTCCTTCAAGTCCAATGGCGTATGTAGTAGTCTACATGTGCTCACATCTAAGTGTCTTATATATGTACTAAGGTGAAAATAAATGAGTTTTGTTGATTAGTAATATGCTTTTTGAATGATGAAATTGCTTTTTCCTTTAAAAAAGCAATATCCAACAGTAGCTTGATTTGTTTCCTCTGATAGTTGCCTTATTAAACTAAGTTTAATTTGTTAATTGTGTGATTTGATACTAGTGCTGGTCTCTTGACATGAAAAGTTAAACTTGCAGCCCTTACCAAAGCACTGGGTGGCATGAACAAGTTGGACAAGATGTTACATTTTTGGTATGCTGGGTTAATGCTTTATTCCCTGTCCACCTGGGGACTTGCTTTGGCAGGGTGCGTTCTATCTGTGTTCTTCCTACGTATTGTCGTCTCTAGAGAACTTTACCTTCAATTTCCTTGCTACCATACAGTTAAACAGAGGCTTGACAGTAACGAGTAACCACTCGCAGAATTCCACATTTAAATTATCTTTGATTTTTAAATTTGAATGAGGAAATTGAGACACATTTCTCATACGCACTATGCCCATGAATGGTTGACTGAATCCAACAGTCTTATCTTGATTATTTTGATTGAAAGAGCTATCTATTTAGATTTAGAGAAATTTTTATTTTGTTATAGATACCCAATTTATCTGTTTAGCAATGCAAGTTAAAATTTAAAGATCTCCATATCGTTTGTAGCCCAATGGCCTGCATTTGAGTCTAAGGAAGAATCAGCTAGCCTTTGGCATTTATAAAAGTCATTCAAGCCTTCTGTAACAAAACAAAACAAAACTTAAGGAGGACATCAAAAGATAAAGAGAGTAGCATTGTGCAAACTTCGCCCTCAATGATTGGTTGAAGTGTGACTGAACCAAAAGAAAAGAAGAATTTCCTGTTTTGATCCTTTCAAATCTTATAGTGAAGCTTCAAAATTATTGGCTTGTAGGATTTTGAATTTTGACAATCAAGAAAATTCATTTGTTTAGACAGAGATACAAATATTTACATTATTTAAATTTGATATGGTAGTCAAAGGTACACTCATGATTTTTATGGGATTTTCAATTTCTGACGTGCCTAGCATATGTGTGTCTCAACTGGTAAGCCACTTGCTGTATTTTCGAAATTAAAATGTACAATATGGGAAGAAATTAGTGCTATTGTAAGAAAAGATCTTGGCGTGCTCACTTGAGATTCCCTTTGCAGGTTGTACCAGGGTCGTGCTGTTTTGAAACTTGCTGCAATGGGAGTTCATACAACCAGCAAAGTTGTTCTAAAGGCTCTTTGAACATAGCTGTTCCTTGTGTTGATCCATAACAAATGTGAATATACCTAAAATTGCTCGTGACTTCCGAGTGTGTCCACCTGTACAGACCACAAAACCACTCAATTATGCTAGTATGTTGTCCGTTAATTGTGAGTAACATTGGTGCTGTGTCAGTTGCAGTTTGAAGATTATTACCCTGAGTTGGTAATTTCCAGTCTCATTGTAAAACCTTGTGTGATTTAATCCTTATGCTTAATGTTATTCTTGTATATATTAAAGGTAAAACGTCATGGTCACACCTACTCTGTTTTCAATGAATTTTTAGCTACTACTTTGGGTTTTTCTAAGTTGATCTCATAAAAGTTCCCAGAAGCTTTATGATTCTCTGCCAATTCTATCTCATCTGATAAAATAGTGGTTTCAAGGAACTTTGTAGCTATTTCTTGTGGCAATTTTTGAGCTGATCTTATGAAGTTGCACGGAAACTGAACGTCTGTTGTCCAAGTATCTGACATTTGCTAAAATTTCTGTTGATCTCTTGGAAGCAAATCATTAATTCACCATCACAAGGTGGGAACTTCCAACTCCTGTTTGCATGCTGAATGTGCAGCATCTTTGCTTAGCAAGTGTAGTTGTTGAGGTGGACAGTCGAGATCACCAGCAATTTATTGCCTACTGTCCTTGGAAGCGTGATGGATGGGGAATCTAAAAGAATTGGATGAGCATAAATTTGAAGAATTTTATTATTTTTCTTTGTATTGTGTGTAATTCCAATTATTTTATTCAATTGCTTTTTGATTTGTTTATTTTCTGTCAAGAATTGTGTTTTGCGACCTACTATTTGGTAAGAGCAACGCTACAAAATTCAAAGCATATCATCCCTTGGATGAGTGCGGTTTATCAAATGTTTTTTAGAGGAATTCACTCGTCTAAGGGAAGATATACATTTTTGGATTTAACTTTTGAATTTTATTTGGGTTATCCATTTGGTAAATCCTATCCTCATCCTGTTTCAAAACATAAGGAGTTGGCAATTTTAGTCTGAACTATTCCCTTGCATAGCCACCATCTTTCTGATTGATGGATTGAAAAACATTTACTGATCAAACAGATTATTAACTATTGAATTAAAACAATCATGAATGAAATGAAACGACACTGTTTATTATGTGGAGAAAGAGACTGCACCATATTAATTAACAACTATGAAATGAAAAGACCATCTTTGTTATGGGGAGAGATTGCATTATGAGCCCTATTATATGTTGTCCCTCTACCTTTCATATGAACTCATGGCAGTTATAACCCATTCACCTTCCCACTCTCTCCACTTCTGACCACCTCTCTTCAGTGTATATATATCCAGTAACTCTTTCCTTCATCGCATGGTTCATTGCCCCAATGGCTTCAGCTCCTTTTTTGGCTTCCTTGCTATTCCTACTTCTTACAACAGCACTGTCCACATCAAGGCAAGTTCTTGATCACCAGCAGGAGCAATTGGGGTTCCGGGTGGGCCTAAAGCACGTTGATTCGGGTCATAATTTCACCAAACTACAATCAGTCCAACGATCAATCCACCGTGACAAAATTAGGATAAAGAGGTATGGTGCAATGGCAACTACTCCCCCTATCGACAACATTCAAGCCCCGGTCCATGTTGGTAATGGAGAATTCCTGATGGAATTTTCAATTGGAACACCAAGGCTACCCTTTTATGCCATAATGGACACAGGAAGCGACTTGATATGGACACAATGCACCCCATGCATGGAGTGTTTTGATCAACCAACCCAGATTTTTGATCCCAAGAAGTCATCTACATGCTCTAATATTTCATGTTCTAGTGAATTATGTAAAGATATGGACTATTTCAAGTGCAATAATGGGTGCAAGTACTTGTACATGTATGGAGATGAGTCATCCACACAAGGATTCATGGCAATGGACACTTTCACTTTTGGGGACTTGGGTTATGACCCTGTGTCCATACCAAATATAGGGTTTGGTTGTGGGGTAAACAACCAAGGCACAGGGTTAGGCCAAGGTTCAGGCCTAGTGGGACTAGGGCGCGGACCGTTATCACTCATTTCACAGCTTGGTTTAAAAAAATTCTCGTACTGTTTAACCTCCATAGGTGAGAACAAAACAAGTAGTCTACTTTTAGGGTCTATAGCTGATTTGAACTATACTACTTCAAGTGTTGGTATACTTCAAGGGACCTCACTGATACAAAATCCTTTCCAACCATCATTTTACTATGTCTATTTAGAAGGGATCACAGTGGGAGAAACCTTATTACCCATCTCGAAAACCACGTTTAAAATTGGAGAAGATGGCAGTGGGGGCATGATCATTGACTCTGGAACCACCATAACTTACATACAAGAGGATGCTTTTGGTTTGATCAAGAAAGAGTTCATTAGACAGATGAAGCTGAGGAGGTCCCAAGAGGATAGTATAGGACTTGACCTGTGCTTTGATCTGCCAACAGACGATACCCCAGAGATTACGGTTCCGAAACTAAAGTTTCACTTCAAGGGTATGGATTTGGAGTTGCCTGGGGAGAATTATATGATAGTTGATACGAAGATGGGGGTGGTGTGCTTGGCAATGGCTGCGTCTAGTGGGATGTCAATATTCGGGAATATTCAGCAGCAGAATCTGCTGGTTTTTCATGACCTTGAGAAGGAAACTGTGTCCTTTTTGCCCACTCAATGTGATCTATTGTAAGCAGTTTTTGGCTTGTTGATCTTGGAAAGTTTAGGACTTCGAAAATAAAANTAGTGGGATGTCAATATTCGGGAATATTCAGCAGCAGAATCTGCTGGTTTTTCATGATCTTGAGAAGGAAACTGTGTCCTTTTTGCCCACTCAATGTGATCTGTTGTAAGCAGTTTTTGGCTTGTTGATCTTGGAAAGTTTAGGACTTCGAAAATAAAATTATGTTTAAATTGCCTAAGTTGCTTAAACTGTATATATGTCTAACATAAAAAACAGCTTCTCACTTGATATCATTCATTGAACGCTGATGTTTTTCAATCAATGGTACCGATCAAATCAATGTCATCTTTGTCAACCAAGTCACAACATGTATGGCTAAATAAACAAATGAATAGATATGAACACTGCTCGAACAAACATACATTACATAAGCAGAAACTACGAGTCTCTAGAACAGGGCAAGACAACTGAGTGAACAAAATGGTAGGAACAAAAAATAATCTCATGGCCAAGAATCAATCAACTGACAGATAAATAAAGTTGAATACAACAAGCAAGCGGGACTAGGTCGAGAGCAGGAAACAAGCAACAAAAAATCACACCGTCTAGTCCCACAACTGATGAGCAAAAAATTACAATGAGAATGACACCATACACTTGAAAAACATCCCTAAACCAACAACAATCGGAAAACTGGCCAATGGATTCATCAAGGAGCAAGCACCAGAAGCACCAAAGGCACTTCCGCTGGGTCCATTTGTGGGAGGAAAAGCTATACTTGAGCCAGAGGCAGGCACTACTGAAGACTTTGGAATCGTTGTCGGAGCACCACCAGACTGAGAAGGTGAAGGTGCTGGAGCAAATAATGAATCTGGGATGACTGAAGTGGGTGGGGCTATGAGAGGAGGAAATTGCAGAGGTCCTGTATCAATTACAACATTCAAAACTTGTTAAAAGAATTGATCAACAGAAGGTGGTTAAAAAAATATGTTTAAATATTAAATGCAACAACCTCTGATAAGAGCATCAATCTCGTTATCACATTCCAAGTGGCATTTTACCAAAGAAGTTGATAAGACAAGACAAGATCACTACCACTAGGGAAAAACTGAAAATGTTTTTAGAAGCTTATACCTTGATTAAGTAGAGCCAAGAATAATCCAAACACCCAAATGTGACTTATTGGAATTTTATATGTTTTCTAATATACTTAATTACGCGTGCTTGAACAAAAGTTACCTGGGCATCGAGGTTGAAGAGATACGGACAACCTGCAAGCAAAAAGATAAGGATTGAAGAATTCAACCATCAGAACTCTGTATAACAGTAATTTATATTCCAGAAGAATAGTAGAGAAAGCATACGTATTGATAATGGATCCATTGACAAAGCCACCATAATTACAGGAAGTAACATTGCATCCAGCACTACTCTGTTGCCATGTAATATTTCCGAGCATGAGATTACTGTTTCTGCATTGCATGCTCGAGCAAGAAACAGCCAAGGAAGCTGGCATGCAGTATAAACTGCATAAGAAGCACAATCAAGTCATTACGATAAGGCTTATATGCAAAGGAAGAATCAAATTTATTTCCAAGAAGAGTAAGATCTAGAACAAAATAAAACGAATTCAAGCAAAGTTGATCAATTACTTGCGACTCCCAAGTGCACAACTGCATTGCACGCAGTGACTTGCAGTGATAGCATAACTTCCATTTGGCACAGTCAAGCCATAATCCGAGGCATATCTAGGAAAGTTAGATGCACAAGCTGAAAAACCGAACCACCATAGTCAGCCATTAAACAAACTTGTAAATATCTAGGTAATGATACAAAAACAGAATTCCCAATCGGAATATTCACATACAAAATGATGCAGCGTGTTAATTGATCAATATTGCAGAAATATGGAGCATTAACGGCAACAGCAATTTCATATAGCCACTGCCACATCCTTCTGGGTGATATTGTTGACAAAAATTTCTTCTTGTAATGCACTACTCATAAAAATCTCAGTACAGTTAACCACTTGCAAAAGGAACACAAATATTACAATTCAAGAAAGGTGGGACTAATCCCAACTGACAAAGACCCATCCCCTAGCCATTGCAAAACTATTAAATCCACTGCATTAGTAACTAAGCCACTCTTTTACCCCACCCATTAATGACTAAATTCATCCCAATCTACACACCACCTTCATCTCAGTCATAAATTATTCCCACCCTTAATCTTCCCATTTTTATGGTTTCTTTCTCTATCTAATCTTATACAAAGTTTTTGCCTATAACTGTGAATGTCCAATGAATTGACCAGAATTTGTGTCCCAAAACGCATAATTTTCGAGATGAGAGGTTTCTAACAAGCAAANTTTCTTTCTCTATCTAATCTTATACAAAGTTTTTGCCTATAACTGTGAATGTCCAATTAATTGACCAGAATTTGTGTCCCAAAACGCATAATTTTCGAGATGAGAGGTTTCTAACAAGCAACCATTTATGTAAGCTAATAGTAACATAATAAATTGATCCATGTAAGCCATGCAGCATGCAAGTGTCCCACTGTTAGTGTCCCAAAATTTTACAGCAAAGTCATTTTCTCCACTAATGAAGTTGGATGAGTTTTTGAAAAATAAGATAGAACACATCCTCCTGCATGAGCATCAAGTTTCTTTTTAAGTGAGTTGGGAACCAATGATTGGAAGATATTGTAGCATTTATATCATTTATGCAAGATTCACCACGATCTTAACCTTTTTTCTTGTTGGGAAGTTTTCTTGTTGGGAAGGGGATCCATGGGCCTGACGCTCTTCAACTTCTTTCAAGTTGATGTTACTATCCTCCAAGACACAAATGTTAATGTAAACTCTCTATTACTCCTGAGTTTGAGGCATTACAAGCCACATCCCACATGTGAAATGATGAAGAGTTAAGGGGTAAGAATATTCTATATTTACCAAGTTAATAGGGTGGAAGTGGGCTGAGTCATTAATGGGATGGGTATAGAATTGGATGAGCCTAGTAGTTTTAAATTAGGGAGTTGTATGGGGTATTAACGGATATATGTGGGTGTGAATAGTCCCACACATTCAAGAACAAGCAAAAACATATCTCAGTTTTAACTTCTAAGACAAACCAATTACTTAAAGAAGCTGCTGAATCAAAAGAGTTAAATACACACAAAGTAAACCCAATAACAAGAAATTCAATAAAATGATGAAGAACATTATGATAGTAGCTAGTCTCGCAATTGGATGCCAAATAGACGAAACAAAACTAGACTCGAACTTAATGAAATATGCACTGAGTTACATGAACCTCAATAAAATTTATAGATAAAGGTCATGATAATAACAATTCTGCCAATCACAACTATAAACAGAATATCCATATCAAGTAGACATCTAGTTGACCAACCAATAGGATAATAACCAAGTCTATTTGCAAAAAACTGAACCTACTAAACAAAGCTTGGCTATAACTCAGTAAAACCCATCTATTGCACACTGAAGCTACAAGAAAGTCAGACAGAAACAGAGAAAAGCCATGGTAAATGTCAATGCTACCACTAACCACNATTGCACACTGAAGCTACAAGAAAGTCAGACAGAAACAGAGAAAAGCCATGGTAAATATCAATGCTACCACTAACCACGACANTATTGCACACTGAAGCTACAAGAAAGTCAGACAGAAACAGAGAAAAGCCATGGTAAATGTCAATGCTACCACTAACCACGACAAACAAACAAGTGAACACCACACACACACGGACACAACAGGGAATATTAAATTACCCGACAATGGTACGGCAAGTATATCACCATCCGAAATAGCAGGACCACCCATGGAATTAACAGTCATAAGATCAGTAATGGTAGTCGAATACCTCGCGGCAATCCCAGCCAATGTGTCAATCGGTTTCACCACATAAGACATATAAATGGCAGGCAAATTATTATCAGTCTCATTAAAACAAGTACAAGGCAAAGGCACCATAAGATTCAACCCAACATCAAGAACCGAAGGGTCCGATATGGTATTGGCCTCTTTTATTTGATCAGCCGATACAAGACCCCCATAAATCGAATCAGCAATGGTCGATAAGGTATCGGAAGGTCGAGTTTTGTAGTGGGTCGAGGTGGATTTTCGAATGCCGTCGATGCAAGAGCAAGTAATGGGAACTTTGAGGAAAAGTTGGGGGGGAAGGATGTGGTTTTCAACGTCTGGGTAAGCAATGTCAATGGCGTTGGCGGTGAGGAGGGCAATGGGGTCAATTTGGAAGAGGGAAGCGACCTCGGAGACCTTGAGGTCAGTGTAGAGAGTGTAGCCTACAAGGGCATTGCATGAGTCTGAGTTTGAACAGGGTTCTATGGTGGATTTGGGGGTTACAAAAGCTATACTGGTGAAGATTGTGAAGAGAAAGAGGCAGGGGAAGTGGAGACACTTGGGTGTTTGGCTAGGCATTTGGGCAGGGTTTCGGGTTTAGTGGGTGAGCGTTTGATGTGGAAAAAGATGGGTTTTTGCAGAGATTTTGAAATGAGTTAGAGAGAGACGGAAAATAAATGATTTTTGCTGAGGTTTTCCAGATGAGAGAGAGAGAGAGAGAGAGAGGAAATGCTTAGCTGTTGGACGTGAAAAAAGGATGGGCTTTTCTTTTTGGGATTCAGCTGGGTTTTAGTAGGGATTCAGGGTTTTTAGAGCGGGTAGAGAGAGATGTTCAATGGGCAAATGATTGTGGTGAGGACTAAGCGGAAAAAGATGGGATCTTTTGGTCCTGACCCGTGGGTTTTGGAGAGAGTTTTTAGGGCTTGTTTTCTTACAATAGTTGCAGAATGCAGGTACAGAAGGGAAAGTTGAAGGGGGGGAGAGAGAGAGAGAGAGAGAGAGAGCTAGCCCTTAGTTGAGCGATCTGAGGAAAGTTATTGAAAGAATGGAGACAAAAATGTGCTGAGCAGAGTGTGCAAGAAGACACCAGTCAGCTTCTCGATGTTCGAGTCTGAAACTCATTTTATCCTTTGACTAAATTCTCCTCCATAGTTTCAAATATGTACCTAATTACCTCCCATCGAAGAAAGTAAACATGGTCCGTTTATTTTATAGTGAATTACATGTTATTAAATTGCATAAATTTCTTAATATTTGAAATATTATATTTGAACCTCTCCTTATTGGGGATCGAATAACAGAGCTAACAGAAATAGGTAAAAGACCAAAATGACCATTGGATTAATTACATTTTGACCCCTTAATGTCATTTAATTACCTAAACTCATTAATAAAGACAAGGTGTAATTTACGCTTGCAATCTTGAGTAATATTCTACAAAAAAGATAAAATTTAAACACTTTTAACTTTAAGTGTTTTATCTCTTCACGGCCTACAAGTTTAAATCTTTTTTGCTGACAGAAAATGGAGGTTTTGGTAATTTTAAGTTTTCTGTTATTTAAAGTGTACCCCACTCTCTGTATATGTTTTTTGGTTTCATCAGATGCTTTTCACTTTTCAGGCATGGGGTAAAGAATCCCTTATTTCTTACTCTTCTCGGTTGCATGGTGAGAGAGTCTCACTCGATTGTATCCTTTGGCACCTCCATTTTTTGGAGAATTAAATTTGTACCCAATTATAAAAAATATGGAATTGTGAAGATCCAATTGGTGATTTATCTATCAACTACCAATAATCCCATGCTTAAAAATACTCTATAATATAAAAATATACAAGTTAATCATTTAAAATTTATATTTTGTATAACATTTTATTTTTTTAATTACGTAATTCAAAATTAAAATGAACAGAAAAAAAAATTAGGCTGAGATAGGGAGTGTGGGTGTGGATCAATGAAGTTGTTTGACATTAGAAAATGTATTGATTGATTTATCTGATATTGAGAATCATGCACATAAAATGATTTGTTTGACCCAACGAAAGAACATATATGTCCACCTTGTCTCAACTTTATATTTATTTTATTTATTTTTCACCCATCACCTATTATATGCNTTGTTTGACATTAGAAAATGTATTGATTGATTTATCTGATATTGAGAATCATGCACAGAAAATGATTTGTTTGACCCAACGAAAGAACATATATGTCCACCTTGTCTCTATTTTATATTTATTTTATTTATTTTTCACCCATCACCTATTATATGTACTTTATATTTTTATTGCATATATTTATCAGTAGCAAGTATTCAACCCTAATACTTTTTTTTTTAAAAAAAGAAATATTAATTTCCCATTTTGCTTTTGGTTACATTTTAAAGTTTTATATAACCATCGACTTATTTCTGATTTTTTTTGGGCAATCATATTTTGACCTATATATATTAAACAAACTTTTACCCTATTCCAGGCACAACTCCCCAAAAGTACTAAGTAATTACACTTACCTTCCTAAAATTTTAGAAAATTCTACTTTTCCTCAAAACTTAANTTTTGGGCAATCATATTTTGACCTATATATATTAAACAAACTTTTACCCTATTCCAGGCACAACTCCCCAAAAGTTCTAAGTAATTACACTTACCTTCCTAAAATTTTAGAAAATTCTACTTTTCCTCAAAACTTAATATATCTTCCCGACTATATCATTACATTGAACTAGTGGCAATGCAATGCATGTACCACACCTTTAACTCTGTTAATTGCTAAAATTTGTCAAAGTGAAGTTTCAAGAAATAAAAGAAGTGTTTGTGAAGATATGATTAAGTACACCGGATGTGAATATATTTTTTTCAATTTTCTAAGTATTAGGAGTATAATTGTAAGTCACCGGTGTTGCTAGTTAGTGTTGTCTTTTTGGAGACTTTCTTTAGACCAATTAAAGTCACGGTAACGAGTTGCTGAGTTCGAAAAAATAGTTTGGACAATCTATGACCAAAAAAAAAAAAAAAAGGGATGTTTGTAGCGCCTATAAGTGGCAAACATGACATGGGGTGTTAATGAAGTTCTTCAATAATGCAAGTGATGTTTTTAAATTTATGTCAAACTAAACGAGGTGTTGATGAAAGTTTTCCTTAAAATTTTAAGGTTGGAAATAATACTCAAATTTTAAATGGTAAAATCTTGGCGCAAAATCTAAAATAGAGAACTTTCCAATCACTACACTTCAATTAGTTCGCCATTAGAATTTCGAAATATAAATTTTCACCAATTGGACATTCAAAATTTAAATTTTGGATAATTTGAATCAAATTTTTACTCATTAATTGTTAATCTCATCAAGCCTGGCTCATACTAATAAGGAATACACTATACTATATTTATTTTTTTGAAATTACATATCTTATACTTTTAAGTCATTTAGTCCTTATGTTCCTAAATATTTTATGACCATGCACACATTTTCAGTTTTTTATATTTTTGTTTAACGTAATTTCCTTTTTTTTAAATCATGCACTTTAGATTTGATAGTTTCATTATTTTTTGAATCCGTTATATTAGATTATATATTTCCTAAATTAATGGATTAAATAACTGTTTAAATTTGGAATGATATTCTCAATATTTTTGCTATCAAACGTAATTTTTTTTCTCACGTCAGCCATTAAATATTATATTTCATAAATTTCAACAACTAATTTGTGCTGGTTAACGTGAAGGTCGAAGTACGATCATATATCAAGTTCAAAATTGTGTTTTCCATTTCTTGTTTTTAATAACAAAATAAATTTGTTTTGGTTACAGAATAACTCGTTTCTGTTCTAGATATTGTGACATTCCACTAGTTTTTTTCTTTATAATATCATTATGACATCGTATAATTTTTGTAATATTATAAATGTTATGTCTAAATTGTGTTTTCGTAATTGTGTGTTGGTTCATTTTTTGGGTTCTATAGTACGGTTCATGTGATTGTTTCTACTGTCATGTTTTTGATTTCATTATTTTGATCATACTGTTTTATATAATTATTTCTTATCAAAGTTTCGTTATTAAACAAATTGAATATTCTTTGAATTGTATCAAGTCATAATTGTATGATGTGTACCAATGGGTATTTGGTCTAATAGTACTCCTTATCTTGTAAAGATTTTACGTTCTTGAGATCAAGGGTTTAAGCCCCTCTTCCCCTTCCCCTTCTCCCTCCCAAAAAATAAATAAATTATATGATGTACATAATTCACATTTAGTATTTGTGTCTCATTTTGGTGTCTCTGATTCATTAATGTAATTTCCTCCATTTTTGTAACCACGTTCATTTATTTTATTAATGACAAGAGTTTCTAAAGAGANGTACATAATTCACATTTAGTATTTGTGTCTCATTTTGGTGTCTCTGATTCATTAATGAAATTTCCTCCATTTTTGCAACCACGTTCATTTATTTTATTAATGACAAGAGTTTCTAAAGAGGAAACGATGTTATTGTTACGCAAATATGGTACTAAGGCAATGTCTGTGATCAGAGTTTCTGTTAGTTCAAATCTAATAATGTTGTGCATGAAGTTTGCGAAAAATAGTTGGTTTGTTATATTTTATACTGTTCACCTTGCTTGCATTTTGAGCAATGACGTAGATACGAAGAATATGATTGAGTTGACAGAGTATCCTAGACAATTATGCTGATGTTATGGTGTTTGTGCGATATGACGAGTCATGTGCTCTTGATGATAATGTTTTACTTGAAGATGTCCACATAGAGGATGATGAGTTTGATTCTGAGGATGATTTTAGTTCTCACAATGAGAAAGTACTACTAATATTTGGGTGGGTTAGTAAAATATGAGATGAAGGTCAGAAGTTTGAAGGCGGTGTGCCACAATTTCGGAACACTCTTTGTACATACTTGATTGAAGCTAAGTTTGAATTCAATCATATAAAGAATTGTAAATTGAGGGTTGTTGTGACGCCCCTAAAATTGGGGATCCTTTGTCAACCCGTTGATCACTTATTAACCCGCAGAAATACCCGTGTATGCTGCATAACCCGACACCATGACAATAATATTCCCTTTACTGAGATCGTAAACAATATGACTTTTGGGCAGAGTCTCATGCTACAACTTTAAATATGTAAATTCAAGCACAGGTTGTGCAAAGTAATATAAATTTGGAAGACTTAGGTCGAACCCTCGAGGAAGTGTAAAAACAATAGTTGTCACACTTAATCTATTAACAAAATTGTAAAAATGTTCTCAATTAGAGTGTTTGAATTGGTATAACTAAATAAATTAATTAAAATAATATGTAAAATACTAGAGCATCAGGTACACCCTCTCAAATTTAAGCAGTAATGATTAAAGACTTAATTTTCAAACCCAGACATGAGTTGAATAGTCAACTAACTCCAATCAGTGAATTTAGCAATGAGAACAAGAAAACACCACTATTTATAACCAAAGGTTTATTCAGAAAAATCAAAGAACTGTTTGCTGATAGTAAGTATTTACTGTACCTGGAGTCTATAATAAATCAAACTTTCTTAGCAATCACATTCCTGACCTAACACATAATCCTCTAGCTATATTATTATGTGAAATAAATTGTAATTAACTTAAGAAAGGAATAACTAGTTATTTGTCTCGCAGGGAAATTCAAGAAATCAAAGTATAAGACACAATGACTCAAAAATCTTTATGGAGCAAAATTTTTACTAATAATCAAAAGTTAAATTAACAAAATACCACATACTATTAAACCAATAAGTCAATAACAATACGTACTTCAGAAAATAAATAAGAATACTAAAGCAAAAGCTGCCTCCAATCCCAAATATCCACTCCTTAAATATATTCCCCTTAAAAAAAGATCTAATTGAAATCCAACTCTACTATTGGCATTGACATTCTTAACAACACGCATCTGGACATGCATATTCAACCGTCCGGACGCACTTGACAGTATGCTCCAATTCTTCAAAGCACGTCCATCTTCTCATTCTGTCAACTCTGTCCGGATGCAATTCCCTGTCCGGATGGGCATTCTAGTAAGTCTAACTCAACTATTCATCTTCATCCACCTTTATCTCTCCAATTTTTTTTAATCATTTTCCTAAAAAATAAACAAAATTGTTCCATTACTACCATAATAACAAATCTTTTATAAATCATCACATTTACCACCTTTTTTCTGAACAAAATATTAATCTTTTCCATCAAATAATCACATTATGAGATCATAATTACACCCCTAACCCAGACCTTGCTAATCCCTAGTAAGGTAAACAAAACTACCTCTACTTTCGTAGGATTCATGATTACATTTAGAATATGCAACAAGCCTTTAAACCCCTAGATTTTCTCTAGTGGACGAGTATAGTCTCATGAGGGTTTTTAGAAATGATACCCATAAATATCACCCTGTCATCAAATTTCTGAATGATAATTTTATAACATAAATTGCTACTACAATATAAAAATTCTAAGCTGCAAGCCTTTTAATAAGCACATGCAAAGCAAAATATAGAATTTTACGCTATATAAATGTATGCACTTATCATGTTCTTATATAAAATCGTGTGTAGTGTAAATTAACTATACAAAGTCAACAATTTATCCGGTAATCACCTCTACAACTATCAACTATTCATCTCAATGTCAAATCTCATTAGATAATTCACTCATAAAAGATTCTCTAAGATTATAGTGACTATGCTCTCAAATATTACATGTGAGAAGAAGATATTTAAATCAAAACAAAATAACGCTCACATGTCTATTTAAATAATTGTAATTCAAAAGAAAAGGATTTGACATAGTCTCGTGAAAGGAAATCAACACACAATAAACAAATAATCACCATTCTCTTCCTTATTCACACAAGTTAAGCATCCACCAATACACTCTTGAGATCAAATAGGTTTTTATATAAGGTTGTCATTGGGGCCTTGGGATTAGGATTTTGCAACGAATAATATTCAGGAATTCAAAAGACTATCCTGAGAGAATATTTATATTACACAACCAAACTTTTTCCATAGTCATTCACTCTTCACCCTTTAAAAGCAATTTTTACAACACTTGCTCATATTTTTTCAAAACTATACTTACTATTTTTCTCTCCTTTTTTTAATCTGCTTTTTCCCAGCTACACATATTGTCATTCCTTTTTTTTTTTTACAACAATACAACTGAATGTATATTCTTCTTCTTTTTAGTAAAACATCGAATGCAGATATTCACAAGTATGAAAAAAAAAATTTATCATATTTTTTCAACCAACATCTCCCAAATTTCATAAATAATAAAAACTTAATTTCGGGATAACTAAGTGTAAATGATATTATTTTTTTTTCATTGGCTTGATTATTATATGTTTGGTATAAGAAATAAAATTTTGCTTTAAAGGATCAATCACGACTTCTAGGGATAATAATATTCAAAGAATAAGACTCAGACTCAAATAATGTCAAAGATGACCTAAAATCATACCTCAAGAGCTTTTGATAACACACTTCCCATGTAAATTATTCAAAGTCAAACAATCATTCACAATATTGATGTTGACCAAAACAAAAATAATGAGACTATTGAAGGAGATTAGTTGAAAAAAAATATTCTCTATTGAGTAAATATAAATAACCATCCAAGAAAGATTGGATCAGAACTCACTAGGATTTTTATGCATTTCTACTTTATGTTTCAAGTTTTTAAGGTAAATTACCTAACAAATTTTCAACTTGGTAAAATCTAAAGTGTACAAATTGTGAGTTTTTTTTTATAAGAACATGATATGAGATATAAAAGTATAGAATAAAGATCTATGTGATGCTTAAACAGCTGCAAATTTAAAGCTAAACGAATTATTTCCATATTGTAGTGTCAAATTATGCATAAAACTGTTATTTAGATATTTGATCACTAACTAAAGTAGAATATGCATTTTCTATTATATTAAAGTTTCATACACTGCATATTTCAAAACATAAACAAATCAAGCCTAGCCAAGACAAAATCTAACAGAACTTCTTAGGCTTTGATTTTAACAAAAAGAAGAATTTTTTCACATCCTAAATGAAACAGCGGGACCTAGAAGAAATCACCCAACTAAGATGAGGGGCCTGCACAACTCTGAAAACTTTGCCCTAACCCCCTTATCTGAGTCCTCATCTCATCTCTTTATACTTCCTCATAATCGCAAACAGTAGTTGTCTATCAGTCCTGAGATCAGTCTCCTCATCAACTGAGAAATCAAAGTCATCGTCCAAGTTGGGAAATTGATCCCACTGTTCCTCTACTAGCAACTGCGGACTCTTCCTGCTACTCGGGAGCCTGACCTCTCTTTCCTCCTACCCTAGACACACTCTGACTTTTCAGAAGAGAGTCAGAGTTGAGAATAACCACTTTCTTAGCCCGGTCCGTAGTTGCATCTATCAACACTCCAACCTGCTCACACAAGGCCGTAGCAAAGCCAGCAAAAGGGAGAGACCCCTTCTTCAAGTCCACAATCGCTAGTCTCATCTCAGCAAAAATCAAGGAGGGGAGGTCGATAGAACGTCTAGTGCCCATAGCATAGAGGAGTCGAGCTCGGTCAAGGTAAATATGGTTGTTCTTCAGCAGGGGCAAAATATTTGATACTGAAATCAAATTTAGTATCTTGTTCTTGTTTGTCGGTTCACCATGTTGAAGAAACCTAAACTCATTCATCCACACAAACTCCTTATCCCCCAATAGCTCTCTCCCAAAAACATCACCTAAATAGGCCTGGGGTTAATTTGGGTTAGCCATTCTGGCCTGAAGTGTCCCAATCAACCGAGCAATGACAGTGGCGTTAAATCGAATGTGCTTACCCCGAACATAAGTGCAAAAGGTGCCATCCTCATGGTCATCCGCATTGCTGTAGAATTCTCGTGCCAAAACAGAAATATAGGGCTACTCTCGTCCCATAAAGCCAACCCACCTCCTTGAATAAATAATGTCTTGGACTCCTAACCGGGTAAAATTCTCGTACTCTATCTACCTCTAGCAAATAAAGGGTTTGTTTACGTAGTATTGAAAAAATCTTACACGGGCGTCCAACATCTCAAAACGGAGAGGGTCAAAAGTGAGGTCCTTGTCTTGAGTGTCTTGCATGCTAGTACGAGCTTTCTTGGAAGTTGAAGCTCGTGGAGGTGCCATGGAGTAGAAGCGATGAAGAGTTTTTCGAAGTAGGAGATAGGCTGGAAAGGTATTTATAGTATTCTAGTTGAGGAAAAGAAATTCAGAAAATCGTTCAGGTTTCTCATATTTATAGTTTTTCCACACGCGTTTGGACAAATGGTGTCAACCGTCCGGACGTGCCTCAAGCACCCTATTAATCAACCTAAAAGATCATGCATTCGGATGCGTGATCAAGTCACGTCCAGACGCGTCTCCTAGAATTTCAAACAATTGGTATACGCGTCCGGACGCATTCTCAACCAGATCCAGACGCAATGTCTAAAAACGTTTAACACCTTTTCAACTGCGTTCGAACACGTGTTCTGACTGTCTAGACACAATGTATAGTGGGTTCCCTTCTCCATACTTAGAATTTTTTTTCAATCTTAATCACTTACCTCCTAAAATATCAAAACTTGATCCTCATAATTTCTAAAGACCTAAATTTTATTTTTAACAAAAAGAATAGTGTGGAATCATGTGCACAGTGTATACTGAATAAACAAGTAAAGCATACTCACCCCCAACTCAAAATTTTACATTGTCCCCAATGTATCAATAGATAACATCAGCACAATTAAGAGTAAAGAATGATATATCGGATATGATATTTTGTGCATGTACTTTTGCAATATCTCATATAAAAAAAATAAAGAGAAAAGAACAATATACAACAATTGGGTTGAATGTTAGAAATGAACTATTCACAGTGGGGATCCATTAACCCGATGGATTCCACTTCTACTATATATCCTTCCAAGAATGGTTCCAATCTTTGTCAATTAATTTTAAAAGTATTTCCATTCTTGGGATTTTCTATCTTCATTATTCCATAGGAAAAACTTCTTTAACAATATACAAACTATTCCATCTAGTTCGAAGTTTTCCTTTAAAGATATGTAATCTAGAGTTATACAAAAGAATCTTTTGTGAAGGTGTAAAAGTTTTTATCATGAAACACCTTCATTCGTTCTTTGCTAATTCTAGAGTTCTCGTAAGCCTCATTAAGAATTTTCTCAAGCTCATTTAGCTATAATTTTCGTAAAGCGCTAACTTTGTCAAGACTAAAATTAAACATTTTAATAGCTCAATATGCTTTATGTTCCAATTTCACAAGTAAATGACATGTTTTTTCATACACTAATCTATACAGAGACATGTCAATCAAGTTTTATTAGCAGTGTGATATGCCCATAACACATCAGTTAGTTGTAATGACCAATTTTTACGATCAGAGTTCACTGTTTTTTTTCTAAAATGTAAGTAATCTCCCGATTGGCTAGTTCTGCTTGACCATTTGTCTGTGGGTGATAGAGGGTTGCAAATTTATGCGTTACATCATATTTTTTCATTGAAACTTCAAAAGGTTTATTGTAGAAATGCAATCCCCCGTCATTAATAATGGCTCGAGGTATATCAAATCTGGACAAAATATTTTGTTTCAAAAATTTCAAACCAACTTTATGATTATTTGTTCGACATGGTACAACCTCAACCCATTTAGAAACATAATCCACTGACACTAAAATATACATATATCCAAAAGATGGGGGAAAAGGTACTATGAAATCAATGCCCCAGCAGTCAAAAAATTCTATTATCAAAATCGGATTAAGAGGCATCATATTGATGCGGGATAATCCCCCTAGTCTTTGACTGCGCTCACAAATTTTACAAAAATTATAAGCATCTTTCAAAATTGTTAGCCAATAAAATCTACAATGCAAAACTTTTGTAGTAGTTTTCTTCATTGAAAAATGGCCTCCACAAGCTTCTCAATGAAAAAAGATAGTATACTACTTATTTCTTCGTCAGGTACACATCTTTGAATTATTTGATCTAAATAGTATTTGAAAAGATATGGATTATCCCAGAAAAAATTTCTCACTTCGACCAAGAATTTCTTCTTATCTAATGCATTCCAAGATGGTAACATATTACTAGCTACAAGAAAATTTACAATGTCAACAAGCCACGGTAATGACAAAATAGCCAACAATTGTTCATAAGAGAATGTATCATTGATCGGCATTGTCTCCATAGGCACATCACTCACAAGTCTAGACAAGTGGCCAGCCACTACATTCTTTACTCCTTTTTAATTTTTGATTATTATGTCAAATCCTTACAGTAAGAGGATCCACCTAAGCAGTCTTGGTTTTGCATCTTTCTTTGTCAATAGATATTTAAGAGTTGCATGGTCTGTGAAAACGACAATAGGAGATCCTACTTAATAAGACCTAAACTTGTCTAAAGTAAATACTATAGCTAGTAATTCCTTTTCTATAGTGGAATAATTCATCTATGCATTATTTAAAGTTCTACTAGTATAGTATATGATATGTGGCTTCTTCTCATTACGTTGCCCTAAAATGGTCCCCACGACATAGTCACTATCACACATGATTTCAAATGGAAGACTCCAATCTGGGGGTTGCATAATTAGAGTAGTAATGAGCATGCCTTTTAGCTTATCAAAAACCTCTTGGCAAGACGCATTCTAGTCAAACAGTACGTCTTTTCCTAGGAGGTGGCAAAGTGGTCTAGATATGATATAGAACTAAAGTCTTTTATGAATCTCCTATAAAAATCAGCATGACCCAAGAAAGATCTAACATCCTTAAGGGTTTTAGGGGTAGGTAATTAGCAGTTAGTTCAATTTTAGCTCCATCAACTTGGATTCCTTCAGAAGAGACAATGTGATCAAGAAAAATTCCCTTTCGAATCATAAAGTGACATTTTTTCCAATTAAGTACAAGGCTCTTGTCATGAATAAAACTTTCTCAATATTTGAAAGACAGTCATTATATGAATCACCAAAGACAGTAAAATCATCCATAAAGACTTTAAGAAAACGCTGAACAATGTCACTAAAAATACTAAGCATATACCTTTAAAAGGTCGTAGATGCATTGCAAAATCCAAAAAGCATCATTCGATATGCAAAGGTACCAAAAGGACAAGTAAATGTGATTTTCTTTTGGTCTTCTAGGCTTATCTCAATTTGGTTATATACCGAATAACCATCCAAAAAAGCAGTAAAACATATGTGATGCCACCCTTTCCAAAATTTGATCCATAAAAGGCAAAGAAAAATGATCTTTTCTAGTTATCGAATTTAATTTTCTATAGTCAATGCACATCCTCCAACCAATTATTATCCTAGTTGGTAAAAGTTCATTATTGTCATTTGCAACTACAGTAACACCTGATTTCTTGAGGACTAACTGTGTTGGATTTATCCACTTACTATCTGCAATGGGGTAAATTATCCCCATATCTAACAACTTCAACACTTCATTTCTTACTACTTCTTTCATATGTGGATTAATCCTCCTTTGAATCTCTCCAGATTTTTTAGTATTATCTTATAAGTATATCTTGTGAGTGCAAACTAAAGGACTAATCCATTTAATGTTAGCAAGAGTCCAACCAATAACACCCTTATGTTGTCTAATAAGTTGTAATAACATACTTTCGTGTATTGAACTTAGATGCGAAGAGATTATTACCGAAAATGTTTCATTATCCCCTAAATATGCATACTTTAGATCAATCGGCAATTGTTTTAATTCGAGCTTGGGGAGCCTTAGCACTTGATGAAACTAGTGGATTGGTTCTTGGTGGAAGCTCCTCAAACTTCGATTTCCAATCTTTCACCTCAAAAACCTATGAGGAATTCAACAAGGAAGTCAGTTCACTAATTTCAGAACTATTTTCACTTATTTTTAACAAAGAATGTTCCAACAAACATGCATCAAGTGGATCAAACAAAGAGGGATCATATACTCTGTTTGGAACAATTAATCATATTCATCTCATGCACATCATCCTTAATTTCCCCAAATTGTTTTGCACACATTAAAAATATTAAGTTCTAATGTCATATTACCAAAAGATAGTTTCATCACACAATTCTTGCAATTAATCAGAGCATTCAAAGTAGCCAAGAATGGTTTGCCTAATATGACAGGAATCTGAGCATTAGAACTTAACACATGTTGTGTAGCCAGACTAATAAAATTCACAGGAAAGTAAAAATAATAAACCTGGACCAAAACATCTTCTAACATACCCCTTGGTATTTTCATTCAACGGTAAGCCAATTGGAGTGTAACCGAAGTGGGTTTCAACTTCCCAAACCCTAATTGTTCATATACTGAATAAGGGAACAAATTCACACTAGCTCTCAGATCTAGTAAAGTTTGTTCAATTTTATGATTGTTAATAACACAAGAGATGGTAGGACAACCAGGATCTTTATACTTGGGTGGAGTCCTATGCTGAATGATGGAAGATACCTGCTCAGTTAAAAATGTCTTCTTTTGCACAATTAATTTTCTTTTGACAGTGCACAAATCTTTCAAAAAATTTGCATAGGAAAGTATCTAGTTTATAACATCCAATAAGGGAATATTGATCTTAACCTATTTAAATATTTCCATCATATCACTGTGCATGTTTGGCTTGACATACGTAAATAATCTCTGTGGGAATGGTGCAAATGTCAAATTTCTCTCAGGCTTAATGATTTTAGATTGGTTAAGTTTATCACCACTCTCCATAGGTTTTGAAATTTCTTCAGATTCTTGAACTTTAGTAGGAACAGTTTTGTTTATTACTTTCCCACTAAGAAGTGTGGTGATAGACTTAACCTGCTCATGTACAATATTAGATGTGCCAGTCTCATTTACATTAAATTGACCATGCAAATTCGGTTGGGGTTGAGCTGAAAACTTACTTTTCTCTTGATGGCATGAGGCAGTAGCCAATTTAGTAAGAGTACTTTTGATATCATTTATAGCATGAGTGGTTTGATTATTAAGGTTTGTTTGATTTTGCATGAATTGAGATAATACATCTTTAAAATTCCTCTTAGGGGATGGAGTGTAGGGAACAAAATTAGAGAAATTTTGTTGAGGTATTTATGATGCATGATTTTCATCCCTCAAACTAAAATTGGGGTGATTTTTTCACCCAGGGTTATATTTATTCGAATATGGTTTGTTATAAGGCTTTTGAGACAGTATTTGTAACATTTGTTTGATCATACATGACTTCTTTTAAAACAAGAATTGTTGGACACTACTTCATTGGGTGTCCAAGGATTTCACAAATGCTGCAAATTTCCTCAATAGGAACAACATCAATCTCATTAACTTTTTTAAATTCCATAGTCTCAACCCTCCTAGACAATGTAGCAATTCTTGCCTCTAGGTCATCACCATTTCTCAACTGGTGCTTGCCCCCAGTTGATGAAGAATTAACATTCCTATTCTTAGAAGGTTCTTGGAATGTAGTATCCCAAGACTGTGCATTCTCAGTTAAACGATCTAGAAAATCAAAAGCCTTATCTGATTCCTTATTCATAAAATCACTATTACACATCATTTATACAAACTGACGCATTTGAGGAGTAAAACCCTCTTAAAAGAAACTTAATACACGCCAACTCTCATATCCATGATGTGGGCGAGATGCAAGAAGGTCTTTAATTCTATCCCAACTTTGGTATTACTTTTTAGACTCTTTTTGAGAAAAAAATCATGATTTTTCTTTTAAAAGAGTTTGTACAATGCGTAGAAAAATTTAAAAAAAAAAAAAAATTTCTTCTGCATCTCCGGCCATATGCCTATAGACCTAGGTCTGAGAGAATGCAACTAAGTTTTAATTTTTTCCTTTAATGAGAAAGGGAAGGGCTTCAACCTGATTGTATTCACAAAAACAGTTTGATCATGAAATATAACACAAACCTCCTCAAAATCTTTTGTATGTAGGTAAGCGTTTTCAGAAACCATGCCATGAAATTTTGAAAGCAATGCAATCATGTCAGGTTTAAAAATAAAATTTGTGGCCTGTAATGGAAAAATGATTCATGAAGGTGCAATATGACATGCAGGTTGCAAATATTTACGCAAAGTCTGACCTTGATTAACATTCAGATTATCGACATCATTGTCATCATGATTACTTATTCTGTCATTAGGATCCTCATGTTCAGGAAAATTATTTCTCCTGTTATTATTAAGATCTGCAGCTATTGTTTGAGATGTATAATTTGGATCAAATGAACAAAATAAATTTTCAAACAGAGTATCTAAGTCTTCTCTTATTAAAAATCCACTCAAATCACGATACCAAGAACTCATAAAATAATTAAAAAATGGTTAAAAATAGAAAACAAAATTAAATGACAAAAAGAAAATGAATTTCAGCAAAATAAAAATGGAACAAAGTTACCGAATCTCTGAAGAATCCTAAACCACGAAGAGCTCAATAAATGTAACAATGACTCATTGTCTTTCAACAGTTCCTTGGCAATGGCACAAAAACTTGCTACAACTTTAAATATGTAAATCCAAGTGCAAGTTGTGCAAAGTAATATAGACTCGGAAGACCGAGGTTGAACCCTTAGGGAAGTGTAAAAATAATAGTTGCCACACTAAATCTATTAACAAACTTGTAAAAATGTTTCTCAAAAAGAGTGTTTGAATTGGTATAAGTAAATGAATTAATTAAAATAATATGTAAAATACTAGAGTATCAGGTACATCCTCTCAAATTCTTACGGTAATGATTGAAGACTTAGTTTTCAAACCCAGACAATAGTCAAACCGTCAACTAACTCCAGTTAATGAATTTAGCAATGAGAACAAGAAAACACCACTATTTATAACCAAAGGTTTATTCAGAAAAATCAAAGAACTGTTTGCCGATTGTAAGTATTTACTATGCTCGGAGTCTACAATAAATCAAACTTTCTTGGCAATCACATTCCTGACCTAACCACACAATCCTCTAGCTATATTGTTATGTGAAATAAATTGTAATAATTAACTTAAGCAAGGAATAACTAACTATTTGTCTCGTAGGAAAATTCAAGAAATCAAAGCATAAAGCACAATGACTCAAGAATCTTTACAGAGCAAAAAGCTTCCTATTAATCAAAAGCTAAATTAACAAAATACTACATAGCATTAAACCAATAAGTCAATAAAAATATTGTACTTTATTGAGAGTTTCTCCTCTAGCCCTAGTCAGACCTCTTAGCCAGACATGATGAAATTTAACCAAAAAATAAATAAGAATGCTAAAGCAAAAGCTACTTCCTATCCCAACTATCCCCTCCTTATATATATTCCCCTTCAGAAAAGATCTAATTGAAATCTAACTCTACTACTGGCGTTGGCATCCTTAAAAACACGCGTCCAGACACGCATATTCAACTGTCCGGACGCACTTGACAGTATGCTCCAATTTTTCAAAGCACGTCCATCTTCTCATTCTGTTAACTCTATTCGGACGCAATAGCAATCCCTTGTCTGAACACGCATTCCAGTAAGTCTAACTTAGCTGTTCATCTTCATCCACCTTTATCTCTCCAATTTTTTTAATCATTTTCCTACAAAATAAACAAAATTCTTCCATTACTATCATAATAACAAATTTTTATTAAATCATCACATTTACCACCTTTTTCTAAACAAATGATTAATCTTTTTCATCAAATAATCACATTATGGGATCATAATCATCTCCTTGTATCGGGCACTCCCAAATGCATAACTTGTGTACATTTCAATCATTTTACCATTACAAGGTCCAATATACATCAATTTATCCTTAATTATTCTCCATTCACTTCCTTTGAACAAAGGACTCAAGACCATTAGGGTTGACAAGACCATTTTGAATTTTTGAAAATTAAAGGGAACCTACCGGTAGGAAAGCAACGTTTTACCAATAGAAAAATTCACTGAAATTCCCAGTAAATATTCAACGTTCTAATGGTAAAAGTGCCAACTGGAATTCTTCTACCTGTAGATACTCGACGTTTTACCAGTAGAAGTGCCTAGTTTGCCCCCGTTTTAATTCTTTTTCAATTCCAACACTTCCAATCTCATACAACAACAACTCAAACTCATATAACACACAATTTTACTCAAAACATAGTCTATATGAGTTTGCTTTACAATTCTTTACATAATATTACATATCCAAAAAATAAATTACATATTAGTTTTACAAAACATAATTTAAAGACACATCTCGATTTTTCTTCATCAATGAGGGCCCGAGTGAGAGCCATCCATCGGCGCATGTCCCACACCTAAAATATTATCCTCGTAAAGAGTGAGCTACGCTCCATATGGTATCTCTTAAGAAGGCTACTCCCTTAACTAGATGCATATAAAATACTCATATGCAATTCAACAATAAAAAAATAATCTATTTAAGAATATGCAATTCATAATGGAATTCTCTATGTCATGTCATGTTATGAGATGAGAATTACACATGCAACTCAACCCCAGCCTTCACCGGCTCCCATAACACATGCAATGTCATGTGTATGAATTTGGGCATTCTAAGCCCCTGTCATTGATGTTACACATCCAATGACCATTAAAACTCCTGGGTCTTTTTTGGGGTGAGCATTTATGGACTTATTCCGATGGGCATCTAACTGACACGACATTCATGGACTTCCACCAACAGCTCCGCATACGCCGATACACTTTATGAACTCCATACCAACGGAGTGCGTATCCAAATTACTGGGTCTTGCACCCTAGAGACAGTCTAGCCCTTCTTGCTAACATCGACCCTATTTTCAATGCAACCCTAATGACTCAGTAGAACCTTAGTCAAACTTTTTCGATCCCACACATCATCCGCCAAGAATGGTGGTTGATCTAAATCATACACACACCCCCGTACTCATGCCGTATGCCCATGAATGTGATGCTACCCGTGCATCTACAATATAATGTACCATTGCATTTAATATCATTATGCAACCAAATTTTCAATTACAATATCAATATCATGTTTAAAATGTCATGTGCACAATATGAACAACATTCAATCTCAACGATATTCCCAATTGTCAATTTATATCATATGCATATAAATTACAATCTATATTCTCACCAAGCATGTTATAACATTTTCAATGGAACAACCATACTAAGTCAATCTCGAAAATTTATCAAACACCTTCATAGCACATGATTACGTAAACACATAATATGCCCAATCATCACATTTCACAAGAAATCACAAACAAGTAATTTCAACAAATTTAATTTATGCTAGAATTGATTTTAACCATTCTTATACCCATTTTTTACATTTCAACTACCATAGGTACGTGCCATACATGAGATTACATCTCTAACACCCAACTCATTTCATATTTCAACCATAGGTTGAAAATAAAATTAATTAGGAAAGAAACCTTACGCCTTGAAGTGTAATACAAGTGGTAGAAAACCTCCAAGAATCTGAATCAAGCTTTAACTCTTGATTTTCAAAAATTCTATCTTTAAAAATTTGGTGAAATCTGTGATTTTTGATCCGTAGATGTAACTCTTGTCACATAGATGAATTTTGTTTCTTGGCCCGAGTCGATTCAACCAAAGGTTGGCCCTAGATTGAAGAGAGAAGCTTGAAGAATCTCTTGATTTTCCTCTCATCTTCCCTCTCTCTTTACAATGAAAAACCCAATTGAGATTGGGGAAGAAATCTGATTTTTCTTCCCCTTTTACACTCTTCAAACACTTGGCCCTCTTCGTGCCACTCGGTCTCCTTTTTCGAGTTTGATTTCATCCAAAATTAATTAATTCTCATCTCGGTTCAAGTTCAATATATTTTTATCTAAACTAACTTTAAATTATTTTTCACTTTTCGCAATTTAATTCTCGATCATGTTTATTTAGTCACGTGACACCCGATCGTCTCGAAAAATGTAAAAAATTCGATTGTCTTAGAATTCAACGAAAATTGAATGAATAACTAGATTTCGTAAGAAGAATCCAACGGTGAGGTCCATTTCGTCATCTGAGTTCTAAAAAATTTGGGTTTTCAACCCATACCGTAGTGGCTAATTACCATTTTACCCATTTTCATAAAAATTTTAGATTTTCCTGAGTTTTATAGTTGTCGCTGAGTTTGCGGTGAAGTATTCCACTAGATGCGGGTGAGATGTCAATGCCACTATTCAAAAGGTAAATGAATTACAAAATGAACACACATGGTAACTCTACATACAACACATAATAAGAGAATGAGTTCTAATTTGATTTTAGAATTAATTATGGATCATGTTCGTGAACATACTTCTACTCGTCCAACTACAGTGGTTAGAGATTTTTATTTAGACTATGATCTTACATTTTTTTATGTTCGACCATGGATGGGTGTTGATAAAACAAAATGAATGCTATTTGGGGATCACTCATTTTTGTACCAACAGCTACGTTGGTACGTCGATGCTATGAATAGTACTAATCTGACAGTCATATAGTTTTAGATTGTGAACATGAGACTAACCATTTCTAAAAATTATTCATGTCATTTTAAGGCTTGTATTGATGTCTTTAATTACTGTTGTCCATTATTGTTTTTAGATGGAACATTTCTGAAAAATAGGTATAAAGAAAATATTCTTTTGGCAACTTGGAAAGATGACAATGAAGGTTAATATATCCCTTTTTATTTATTGATTATGGTTTATGGTCACTGTTAAGCTCTGTTGTTGATGATTTCATGATTGATATATGTTATGTTCCTAATTTATGCTCATTAGATTGTGCAGTGATTGATTCTTAGAATGAGTCAAATTAGTTTTGGTTTTTACAATAATTGACGAAGAATTTAGATCATAATCTCGATATTACAATTGTATTTGATCGCAATGTGGGTCTGTTGGAGGCTATGCCCAAGGTTTTCCCAAGTGCCCACCATGCATTTTGCTTGCAACATTTGAAAGCAAATTTGAGGGATAAGTTCTGTAGTGGTCGTTTTTCAAATGTATGTAGGGAGCATATGGTTTTTCTGCTACATGAGTTTTCTTATACACCAATAGAATTAATTTTTAATGAGAAGATTGAAACTTTCAGTCGTGAAGGTGGTTCTAATGTGGACATGTTCCTGAAAAATCTTTCATTTGAGCATTGGATAAACGCTTATTCTGGAGGTAAGAGTTATGGTGAAATATCTTCTAATGTAGTGAAGTCATTCAACGTTTGAATTTTTAAAGCTCGACATTTATCGATTACTAGCATGGTTGATACAACATTCTTTATCAGTGGTTATCCCGAGATTGAGCTTTTGTTGTTTATAATTGAGTGTTGTGGTTGAGAAATAATATTAGAAAGGTGAAATGTGTTGCATATTTGTCAATACCTATATTTGGATACTTGTTGATTGAAAAAAGAGAAGTATATATGTTAAGTTGAAAAAAAAAAAGAATGCTGAAAAATGATTAAAAAAAACAATGAAAGACAATATATCTAGCAATGAAAAAAAAAAAAGAAAAAAATTCGCAAGCATGTGTTTGAAAAGAAAAATATATGAGCAAGTATTGTGAATTGAGTTTCTAGAGAGTGATGGGTGNAAAAAAAAAAAAAGAATGCTGAAAAAAGATAAAAATAAAAAATAAAAATGAAAGACAATATATCTAGCAATGAAAAAAAAAGAAGAAAAAAATTCACAAGCATGTGTTTGAAAAGAAAAATATATGAGCAAGTATTGTGAATTGAGTTTCTAGAGAGTGATGGGTGAAATGTTATTATTTAAAAAATAAGAAGAAGTTGGTTGTGTAATATATTGATATATCGAGATAATCTTTTGAACTCTTAAACATCCTTCGTTTCAAAATTCTAGTCTCAAGGCCCCACTACAACCTTAAATACAGACTTATATGATCTCAAAAGTGTATTGGTGATGCATAACTTGTGTGAATAAAAGGATAATGGTGGTTATTTGCTTATTTTGTGTTGATTTCCTTTCATGAGACTATGTCAAATCTTTTTTTTTTTTGGTGACTGTTATTTTAATAGAACATGTGAGTATTATTTTCTTTTAATTTAAATATATTCTTCTTGCATGTGATACTTGAGGGAATGGTCAGTACAATCTAAGAAAATTTGTGTTGAGAAGCACCAACTGTCGCTGCAGCCACCCACCACCAGATGCCACCACCACCACCCCCTCCATTGTTACCACAACCAACCACTCGCTGCCATCGACACCACTCCAGACCACCACCACCAATCAACCCAATCATCTACCCACCATCATCTGTCGCCACCACTGCCCACTACCATCATCTTCACATCCACCTATCACCATCAACCATAACCATCGCCACTACCACTATCACTTCCATTGCTTCCACCACCACCACCATTACATACTTCCTTCCCCCTCCACCACCACCTGTCATCGCAACACATAACCCATAACCCACTAGCAAAAGTGTGGAGGTGCCATAAAATGGCATACAATAGGTGGCGGTGGGTGCATGATGGTTGATGGAGTGGCATTGAGGGTGGTGGTATGTGGCAGTAACGATTGGTTTGTGGGTGATGAATGGTGGCTGGTGGTGTCGAGAGGTGTTCGTGGTGGGTGGGGGAAGGTGTTAGTAGGTGGTAGTAATGGTGATGATGGTGGCGGCGACGACAATTGACTATTGGTAGATGAGTGGTGGTCGTGGAGAATACGACTATTGGATGGTGGGTGATGAGTGGTGTAGGTTGTGGTGATTGGTGGTGGGAGGTGAGTTCTTATATCGTCATCGCCACATGTCTGTGTGCGTACATTGAAGAATATATCCCTTGAACGATGGAAGAACTACTTATCTTATCTTAGGGGGTGGTCAATGGATTCACGTCTATGGTCCAATCAATAGGTTTGTGGATTTATTCTTCTACACGATAAATAGTCATCTTGTAGCACCACCGCAACACCAATTCTTCGAAAAAAATCCCCGATTTCCCAACAATTAAGTAGCCAATAGCAGTAGAAGCTCTAAGACCGCTATTCCTAACAAGGAATATAGTATTCAAGAATATATTAGTAATTGCGACACAAATAATTTTTTTTTATTGACCATGCAAACATACATTTTATAAAGTATTTCTTATTTAACAGTTTAACCAATTCTTATTTAATCAAAATGTTTTCCTTGTTAATCACTTTTGACCAACCCTATTTAAGAAGTATTTTTTTTTGGAGTTTATAAGTCAACCCAACCGCCACCTTATATTTGATATTGTCAAAATTTGTAAACTTTTATCGAGTTCAACTGTACATTGTTATATGAATGAGGTCCATAAGGTGTTAATGCAAGCTCTTACCCTGTGCCTAAATGAGCACAATGGAAAAAATTGTTATTGTTGAGTCTTGATGTAGGGATTTTGTCCAATCTAAACTAATTAGGCCTAAGGCAAGACATGATTAACTCATAATCAAGTAAGCCTAGATCAAGATATCCTTTCTTTCTTTCCTTATTCTACCGTTTTTTTTTCATGCTACAAGGAATCTCCAATTGGTGCACTAATTTTCTACTTTAACAAGACTCATAGTTTGCGTTTGAATGAATTTGTACCTTACTTAAGTTATCCAAAATGTGAAACTGTAAAGGCCCAGCCATTGATCCTATTTCACTCATTCGGGTGCCAAAAGCCTAATACCACAACTCAATTGTTGTCCGAATTTAAATTTGATCGAAATTTATTTTACTCAAGTTTTATTTAAATATTGAAAATCTCTATTCAATGATCTAATATTTTGGGTTGCGTTTGTGTTTGGGATAAACTCACCTAAATTGCATCCCCAGTTAATGAGTAAGTATTAGTAATTAAAATTGACCAAAATTATCCAAAATTCCTTATTTTGAACGCCCAATAGATAAAAGTTTATATATCGGAATTCTAATGGTGAAGAACAAAGTAAAGTGTATTAGTCTGAATTTTGTCAATTTTAATTTTTTGGATAAGATTTGTTAATTTTGATCAATTTTACTTATTTATAATTTCAAAATATAACATCAATAAATATTTAGGTGTTGATAATAGAACTTATCAACTATAAGGTTAAAAAGTAAAATTATAGTTTTATCCTCTAAACTATGGACTTAATTTTACTTTTCCCTTTACATTATTGAAATTTTTATAGTATCATTTCAACTACTTAAATTATTTGAAACTGTCCCAATTACAAATGTACCTTATCTTTTTGGAAGGAAATTGCCAAAGTGTCAAAGAAAAATAAAAAAAAATTACATAGATTGGGGGTCAAAATGAAATAACTTTATGTTAAATTTCTAATGAACAATAATAATTGGGGTTATATAAAATTAATCCCATAGTTGAGAGTATAAATTGAAAAATAGGATATTTGAGGGCAATGTAAAAAACTTTTCATAGTTGAAGAGATCAAAATATAATTTGCCAAGATTTGAAAATGAGAGGTCACTCCAACTTCAAAGTCCAAAACTATATGATCAAACTCTTAAGGCGTGTTTCAATTGCATCTCAGAAAATAATATCCGAAAATATATTTTTGAGAAGAATTTTGAAAAAGTGTATTTTAAAATTTTTATATTGCAAAACTTGTTTAGTTATATATTTCCAAAAATAATTATATAGAATAAAAAACAATAAATGTGTTTGGATTGATTGTTTGGTATAAAAGAAAATTTAATATATTAAGCTTGATAAAATGCAAAAAAACAAATACAAAAAATAGAAGAAAATCACAGAACGAAAAAAAATAGAAAAGCCAAATCTAAAGTAATCAAACCCATAAACCATAAGTCAGATCAAACCTATAATCAAACCCATAATTGAAAAACCATAATCAAAGCTAGACCTAAAGTTAAACCCCCAGATCATTAACAAAGAAAATCCAAAAAAAAAAAAAACAAAACACAGATTTGAAGTAAAAATAAAATTCTAAGCCTTGAATCCAACCCATAATAAATAAATCATAATCAGAGCCAACCCATAACAAAATGACAACCTGAATCTATTTAGGAGAGGTTCTGAGATGACGTCTTGAAGTCGCCAGATCTAACACAAATAGACCAAATATGTTTGGATTTAACACAAATAGATTAGATCTGTAAAAAAAAAAAATGAAGTTATGTGATGATGCCTTGAAGTCGCTGAAGAAGGTGATCTCCAGTCGCTAGTGTATAAACCTTGTAATCGTCAAAGGTGTTCTTTGTCGTTTGGGTTGGAGTCGAAGTGGAGAGAGAGGAAGTTAGGGAGAGAGAAATGCAAAAAAAAAAAAAAAAATTATAGTATGATATGTTTTGCTTTTGAAAGGGTTCAAAAGGAAGACCTTATTAATGAGTCGAGCTTGTTCTCTGTGTTTCCCTTTTTCCCCTCTTTTGTCCCCAAAATAAGTGTAGCTTGTTTTTCATTTTTTTTGAAAATTTTTTTTTGGAAATTGCTGTCCAACCAACATTTCAAGAGTTTTACAGTTTTTGAAAACAAAAAATTGTTTTGGAGACATAATCTAAACGGGGCCTTAGTCACATAATTTTGAGGAATCATCGGTGGAGCTCTGGCGCTCCATATGCATATTTGTGCTTTGTGAGGGGATCCTCCATGAATTTTCGCTCTTGTTTTTTTTAAAATTCGCAAACTTATTTTATTAGTTCACGAATTTGACTATTTTGTGCTCTCCCTTATTTATGTGTTTACTCATTATTATTCAAATTCTTCTTTGACAAGTATAATCTCATGACTAAAAATATGTATCAAACTAGAATAATATTTGTACTTTAAGACTATTATTTTGGGATCTTATAATCAACGTATATGTAAAAAATAAATAATTTGTTGCGTGTTGTGCATAGAGTAATTTTTAAATTATATTTTTATTAATTTTATAAGTGAATGTGTGTTTGTATATGAAGATGATTAATTGAGCAAAAACTTGGCACCATAGCTCGGTAAGATGTTATCCCTAGATCCTAGCTCATTAGCTCGCCAAACTTGCATCCTTGGTAGAGTCCTAATTCAACACGCTTTGACTAATTTAAACGTAGTTGAGATACCTATGACACCGAGTTTTTACTCATCCCAACTCTGGAGTCACCTTTATTCAGATAAAGGATAAGAACCCTCAAACGGTCTACCCATNCTCATTAGCTCGCCAAACTTGCATCCTTGGTAGAGTCCTAATTCAACACGCTTTGACTAATTTAAACGTAGTTGAGATACCTATGACACCGAGTTTTTACTCATCCCAACTCTGGAGTCACCTTTATTCAGATAAAGGATAAGAAAACCCTCAAACGGTCTACCCATTGGCCTATAAAAGGGCAAGTTGTAGATCATCCAAATAAGTAGGGGTGTTTAAATTTTCAATTGGCCGCAATTTCTTATCCTATTCGACTGAACGGTTAGTTGCAAAAATCGGATAGGAATACATAAGAGTTTTTGGTCTCCGATTAAATCGGGTAAGAATGCGAAATACCCATCAATTTTCGCATTCCNTGTTTAAATTTTCAATTGGCCGCAATTTCTTATCCTATTCGACTGAACGGTTAGTTGCAAAAATCGGATAGGAATACAGAAGAGTTTTTGGTCTCCGATTAAATCGGGTAAGAATGCGGAATACCCATCAATTTTCGCATTCCTACCCTACCCTACCCGTAAAAAATATATTTAACTTTTTTATATTTTTTTTAGTAATTATAAGAGTATTTGTGTGGTATAATTTATATTATAACATTATCATTGTTGTGAATGTTTGAGTTGCTAAAACGTGAACTTGTTTTTTGTGTAGGTTACTTGATTTGTGGTGAACTAGTGATCTATTGGAACATTTATGATTTTAATGTGTTTCATATAGTTTAAACTTAAAACNAGAGTATTTGTGTGGTATAATTTATATTATAACATTATCATTATTGTGAATGTTTGAGTTGCTAAAACGTGAACTTGTTTTTTGTGTAGGTTACTTGATTTGTGGTGAACTAATGATCTATTGGAACATTTATGATTTTAATGTGTTTCATATAGTTTAAACTTAAAACAATTGTTATTGTATTTGTGTAACAATTATGATAGATTGATGTTCATGCTTTCTTGTGTTTTTTATAATTGTTGTTGTAGTTGTTTTAGGTTTTAGTGTTATTGATTTATTGTGTTGTTAAATTGGTGCATGTTATTTAATTGAATTGTTAAAATGATCAAAAAATTAATAACTACAAATGTGTTTACCTAATTTCCTATTCGATTAATCAGGTAGGAAGTCGGGTAGGAATACCACACCTGATTGGATAGGGTAGGGTAAGAAAAAATTCTTCCGTAAAGTATCGGATAGAAAGGTGAAAGACTATATTTCCTACCCGTAGGGTAGGGTGAANTAAATTGGTGCATGTTATTTAATTGAATTGTTAAAATGATCAAAAAATTAATAACTAAAAAAGTGTTTACCCAATTTTCTATCCGATTAATCAGGTAAGAAGTCGGGTAGGAATACCACATCCGATTGGATAGGGTAGGGTAAGAAAAAAATTTCCGTAAAGTATCGGATAGAAAGGTGAAAGACTATATTTCCTACCCGTAGGGTAGGGTGACCACCCCTACAAATAAGTATGTCCCATTCCAATTGAATATGAATGCTCTCAATAATTCCTTTTTAACTTAAGATTCAGAGGGCTTAGGTCCTCGACTTCCCTTGCAGGAGCTTTTCCAGAGCGATCAAGTTTCAATTTCAGTCAACTACACCTCCAAAGCTTGGTGGACAGTTTTTGGCATCAACGATTGGCACCATTTGTGGGGAAACGGTCAAAGGTTTTCCACCAACCTATAGGATCAATGTCTATTACTAGATGCAAAGATCCAATTGGAAAAAAAATAATGAATTTGAGAGATCAAGGTCACATCCAATTGGTCGGCGGAACCCAACACCACTGGAAAAGGAAAGTTTGAGAGTGAATAAGATGGGAAAAATCGTGGAAGAATTGGTTCACTAGAACTAGTAGATCTTGCAACTTTTAGCTGCACAACAGCCTCTTGAAAATAACATGCCTAACACCCAAGAATACCATGANAGAACTAGTAGATCTTGCAACTTTTAGCTGCACAACAGCCTCTTGAAAATAACATGCCTAACACCCAAGAATACCATGACAAGAGGGCAACAACCAACTGGACAATGTTATTAATACGGTGAAAGAATGGGTTCCAAAAGTAGTGGAGACATTAGTGCAACACACTAAGTCTCCTTTAAACCTCAATGTTTCCAACTACCCTTTCCCTCTGNGTGAAAGAATGGGTTCCAAAAGTAGTGGAGACATTAGTGCAACACACTAAGTCTCCTTTAAACCTCAATGTTTCCAACTACCCTTTCCCTCTGAAATTTTAAATGCCCATGATCAAAAGTTTCAATGGTTTTAGAGACACACTTGACCATCTGGAGACCTACAAATCTCTTATGATGCTATATAGCATCCTAGACTAAATAATGGAAGACCCTTTGCAACCGCCCTTAAAAGGACTACTAGGCATTGGTTTAAAAAATTGAAGCTGAGCTCAATTCACTCTTTTGTAAAGCTGAGGACACTATTCATCTCCCACTTCATATGTGGAAGGACGCNATTGGTTTAAAAAATTGAAGCTGAGCTCAATTCACTCTTTTGTAAAGCTGAGGACACTATTCATCTCCCACTTCATATGTGGAAGGACGCATAGAAAGCCTGCAACATATATCCTCAACGTGAAGTAAGGAAGGAGTGAACAACCCTGAGGCTGCTTCAATAGATTTACAATTGAATCACTTCAAATAGATAGTAAAGATGACAAAGTGGCGCTCACCGTATTTATGGGAGGACTCCAGCCCTCCTAGTTCCTTTTTGCTCTATCCAAAGACCCACCATTAAGCATGATACAGTTGCTCTCAAGAGTGCAAATTCATATTAATGCTGAAGACACTATCCTCGCTCGCAAGAACTAGGAGGATAGGCAAGAGGAAAGTAAAAAATGGGAGCATCCAAATAGAAATGACCGAACAACTAGCCCAAAGAAGAATTATACTACGTGAGCCAAAGATTGCCTAGGACCTCAGACCTAGGGTGAGTTGGCTCATAGGTACACATGACTCAATACCACAATTGAATAAGTTTTTTTTCTAGATCTAAGATGAGCAGGTCCTAAAGTAGCCAACAAAGATGTGAACCAATCTAAACAAAAGATCTAGAGACAAGTACTACAAGTTCCATCATGACCATAACCACAATACTGAAGATTGTACTGTTCTTCAAGATCAAATTGAGGACCTTATATAGAAGGGGCAAGTCATAAGATTCATCGGACGCAGACGCCAAGAAAGGACGGATGCACAGCCAAAAAGAAACAAACAGCAGCACCAACAACCCATCAGAGAGGTCAGAATGATCTTTGGAGGGTTTGCTGGAGGTGGGGGAAAATAGCTTAGCTAAAAGAGCTNATAGCCAAAAAGAAACAAACAGCAGCACCAACAACCCATCGGAGAGGTCAAAATGATCTTTGGAGGGTTTGCTGGAGGTGGGGGAAAATAGCTTAGCTAAAAGAGCTCATGTACGAAAAGCAAAGCCTGAAGGGGAGCTCACCCTAGTAAAACCAAAGAAGAGGCTACACATAAGCCAACCCCATAATTTTTTTGACAATGACCTTAAAGAGATCTAGTACCCCCCATGATGATCCATTGGTCGTAACACTGACTAATGTCAATTATTTGGTATGTAAAGTCCTCATAGGTAGCGGGAGCTTGACACACATCATATTCACTCGTGACTTTGACAAGTTGGACATCGGCAGGGAAAAATTGACACCTATCACTTCTCTACTGATTCTCAAAAGAGAAAGCCTACCCTTTGGGAGCCATTCTTAGCCCAGTTACTACTGGGCAAGCTCCAAACTAAACAACTTTAATGGTCAATTTTCTTATATTAGATTGCTCCTCTGCTTATAATGTTATTTTCGGATGCCCTTGTCTCAATCAGAAGAGGGCAATCCCCTCCATGTATCAACTCTTGATGCATTTTTCAATCAAAATTGGCATAAAGAGAGGTTAGAGGCGATCAAGTAACAACTTGGGAATGCTATATGGCCTCCATGAGGGAGAAACAACAACAAGAGTCCTTGCAGGTAGAATCATTGTATCAAAAAGGAGAAGTTGAACACCCCCAACCAGTTGATGACCTGGAGTTAGTTCGGATTGAAGAACGACTCGAGTAGACCTCTATTGTGCGAAAAATGCTCATAGAAGCCCTAAAGTAGTTACTCATGGAATTTTTCCAAGCCAAAAGTGTTGTTTTCACTTGGAAAAAGTCTAACATACAAGGCATTGAATCCTCAGTTACAAAATACAGACTAAATGTTAGTTTAGCCTTCAAACTAGTTCATCAAAAGCTCAAGAACTTCTCCCCATAATGAAATAAAGATATCAAAGAGGAGGTGTTGAAGCTCTTTCATGTGAGCTCAATTAGAGAAATGCAGTACATAGAGTGGCTCGCCAATGTGGTTTCTGGGGAAGAAAATCAATGAAAAGTGGCATATGTGTGTTGATTTTATAGATCTAAACAAAGCATGTCCAAAAAACTATTTTCTACTACACAGAATATATGTTCTTGTTGATGCTACAGTGGGATATGAGGTGCTCACATTCATGAATACATTTTTTGGTTATTACTAGATCATGATGCACAAACTAGATTAATAGAAGATCTTCTTCACCACAGAGAAAGGAACTTTTTGCTACAAGGTAATATCTTTTGGTCCAAGGAACATAAGAGCAATCTATCAAAGGTTGGTCAACAAGATGTTCAAAGACCTCATAGGGAACTCAATGAAAATATATGTGGATGACATGCTCGTCAAAAACCTCCACACCAATGAGCACATTACTTAACCCAAGGGTGCCTTTGGGAACCTAAGAAAGTATAACATGAAGCTCAAACCTGCCAAATGTGCCTTTAGAGTCTCCTCAAGGAATTTTTGGACTTTATGGTAACCTAGAGAGGCATTGAAGTTAACCATGAAAAGATCAAGGCATTCCTTGAGATGAGGTCACCTATGAACATCAAGAAAGTTCAGGTGCTTACTAGGAGAGTAGCAGCATTGGACAAGTTTATTTCTAAGGTCAGTGATAAGTGCCTACCTTTTTTTAAAGTTTTAAGGAAGGCATTCAAATGGAACCTAGAGTGTGAGGAGGCCTTTAAAGTTCTAAAGGAGTATATCAGCAAACCTCTACTATTGATGAGGCTGGAGCNGTGATAAGTGCCTACCTTTTTTTAAAGTTTTAAGGAAGGCATTCAAATGGAACCTAGAGTGTGAGGAGGACTTTAAAGTTCTAAAGGAGTATATCAGCAAACCTCTACTATTGATGAGGCTGGAGCATAGAGAGTAGGAGTGTTCACCCTACTCTATGGGTAGGAAATATAGTCTTTCGTCTTTCTACCCGATACTTTGCGAATTTTTTTTTTGACCTACCCTACTCGATCAGGTGTGGTATTTCTACCCAATTAATCGGATAGGAAGTCGGTTAAATACTTTTGTAGCTATTAATTTTTGGATCATTTTAACAATTNAGGAAATATAGTCTTTCGTCTTTCTACCCGATATTTTGCGAATTTTTTTTTTGACCTACCCTACCCGATCAGGTGTGGTATTTCTACCCAATTAATCGGGTAGGAAGTCGGTTAAATACTTTTGTAGCTATTAATTTTTGGATCATTTTAACAATTCAATTAAATAAAATGCACCAATTTAACAACACAATAAATCAATAACACTAAAACCTAAAACAACTACAACAATAATTACAATAAAACATAAGAAAGGATGAACATCAATCCATCATAATTGTTACACAAATACAATAAGAATTATTTTAAGTTTAAACTATATGAAACAAATTAAAATCATAACTGCTCTAATAGATTACCAGTTCACCACACCACAAAATCATGTAACCTACACAAACAACAAGTTCATGTTTTAACAAATCAAACATCCACAACAATAACAATNTTTATGAAACAAATTAAAATTATAACTGCTCCAATAGATTACCAGTTCACCACACCACAAAATCATGTAACCTACACAAACAACAAGTNTATATGAAACAAATTAAAATCATAACTGCTCTAATAGATTACCAGTTCACCACACCACAAAATCATGTAACCTACACAAACAACAAGTTCATGTTTTAACAAATCAAACATCCACAACAATAACAATGTTATAATATAAATTATACCACACAAATACTCTTATAATTACTAACAAAAATATAAAAAATTTAAATATGTTTTTTGCGGGTAGGGTAGGGAGTCTTGGATGAGCTCTTACCTAGCCCTGGTAAGAGGACTTGTATAGAAGTTTGAGCATTTCAAGATTATACAGATCCCCCGATCTCAGAACTCCCATGCAGNGTAAGAATGCGAAAATTGATGGGTATTTTGCATTCATACCTGATTTAATTAGAAAACCAAAAACTCTTCTGCATTCCTACTTGATTTTTGTGGCTAGTTGTTCAGTAGGGTAGGGGTAGGGCAGAAAATTGCGGCCAATTAAAAATTTGAACATCTCTAACAAGGAGAAGTTCTCCCTGTAACTAGCTACTAGTGTAGTCCTAGTCAGCCAAAGATGCAAGATCTAGCGCCCGGTTTAATGCATAAGTTGACCATTGAGGGGCGAAAAAAGACTAGGAATCCTGCCATGGAGAAGGTAGCTCTAGCACTGGTTGTGGCCTCAAGGTAGTTGAGGCCCTATTTCAAGCACGTATGATTGTATTGTTTACTGACATCCCCCAATGACAAATCCTTCAAAAGCTAGAATTTTCAGGACGACTAGCAAAGTGGTCCATCTATCTAGGTGAATTCAACATCCAATATATACCATGAACCTCAATTAAGGGGCAGATGGTAGCAGACTTGATTGCAGAATTTGTGGTAGAAGGAATTGAGCTCCCAAAGCTAGAACGAGATCTCCATCAGCCACCTTGGGCAATGTATGTAGATGGATCTTCCAACTCATCCAAAGAATGAGTAGGATAATGTACATCTCATCGAAAGAAGAAAAGATAGATCACGCTCTACTATTTAGGTTTAAGCCCTCAAACAATGAAACTAAGTATGAAGCATATATTGAATGTCTAAAACTTGTTGAGGTGCTCAAAATAAGGCATTTGCATGCGTACAATTATTTCTAGCTAGTCGTTAGGCAAATTAAAGGAGAATATAAGGCTAGGGAGTCTTGGATGAGCTCTTACCTAGCCCTGGTAAGAGGACTTGTATAGAAGTTTGAGCATTTCAAGATTATACAGATCCCCCGATCTCAGAACTCCCATGCAGATTTTTTAGCAAAATTGGCGCCAACCCTATCAGGTGATTTAGTGAGGTCTATATCCATTGAATTACTACAGATTTCTAGCACCCAAACTTCTAACACTCAACCAGTAAACCAGGAGGTAAGTTGGATGGATGATATATTTGTCTAACTCTAGCACGACACTCTTCCTCAAAGCATGCTTGAAGCCAGGAAGCTCCGTTGGAGGGCAAACAAATATATTGTTCTAAATGGAGTACTCTATAAAAAAGGATACTCATCCCCTACTTAAGATGCCTACCTCCTAGACAGGTTGCATATGTGTTGGAAAAAGATACATGAGGTNCTTGTATAGAAGTTTGAGCATTTCAAGATTATACAGATCCCCCGATCTCAGAACTCCCATGCAGATTTTTTAGCAAAATTGGCGCCAACCCTATCAGGTGATTTAGTGAGGTCTATATCCATTGAATTACTACAGATTTCTAGCACCCAAACTTCTAACACTCAACCAGTAAACCAGGAGGTAAGTTGGATGGATGATATATTTGTCTAACTCTAGCACGACACTCTTCCTCAAAGCATGCTTGAAGCCAGGAAGCTCCGTTGGAGGGCAAACAAATATATTGTTCTAAATGGAGTACTCTATAAAAAAGGATACTCATCCCCTACTTAAGATGCCTACCTCCTAGACAGGTTGCATATGTGTTGGAAAAAGATACATGAGGTCATTTGTGGAAACCATTTCGGAGGGTAAGCTTTAGCCTATAAGGCATTGAGGCAAGGGTATTTCTGGCCTACCATGAAGGAGGATGCCTGGAGCTATGTCTAGAAGTGTGAGAAATTCCAGAAGTTTGTTGCTGTTACAAAGTAACCTCCCTAGGAACTCGTCTCCATAACTAGCCTATGGTCGTTCACCCAATGGGGAATTGACCTTGTAGGACCACTCCCAATAAGGAAAGAGACATAATAAATTTGTTATTTTCATCATATACTACTTCACAAAGTGGGTTGAGGTAGAGCCATTGACAACAATTATTGAACAAAAGATTCAGGGTTTGTGTGGAAATCCATTATCCGTATTCAGCATACCAGTAGTAAAGCTCCACATTTTTATAATATTTTTACGAAATTTTTGTGTGTTTTTTATATGTGTAATGGTGTAAGAATGAACCATATAGATTGTATGAGGAGAAATAAATATTTTGGAAATATATTATCTATTCTTGGAAGAAGTTAGGAAGACACTAATTAGATATTATTTGGGCATTTTAATCATAACTTGATATTTTGATATTGGATTGACATGAAATTTGGACAATAGAAACTAGATTCTAAGAATCTAAAAAGGTGCATTCCACAAAGATTTCGTGAAATGAATTCCAGATTGGTCAAATCTGCAGTTGAAGTTAAGTTAAGAATTGGACTCACGTTTGAATGCCAACATTTGAACAGAGTTCGGTTATAGTAATTTGGTATCTACAGAAACTCTGACAGGAATTGAGATAACTAGGAACAAGTAACATTCGAATGCCATTAGCGTTCAAAGTCACGTTCGAAAGAAAATCTCCGTTTGAATGCGAGTGAGTTTTTAACAGTGGTTAGGCTCATGATGATTGTATAAATTCAGACCTTATAAATNCAAAGTCACGTTCGAAAGAAAATCTCCGTTTGAATGCGAGTGAGTTTTTAACAGTGGTTAGGCTCATGATGATTGTATAAATTCAGACCTTATAAATATCCTGAGGATGCCCCTCAGGTTAGTTTCAATAGCTTTAAACCTAGATAACCCTAGAGAGAGAGAAGGATAAAATACAAGGATTCGAAGGGATGTCCACAAGGGAGACGAATCAAAGTGTAGGATTTTCACCAAACTACAGATTAAAATGTAGGAGGTTCTTCTTAAGTTCTTTCATTGAGATTTATGGTATTATATATGTCTGTTTTCAATCTTCTTAATATTTATATTATATATAATTGTTAGTGATTGATTTCTTTACAATTGAAAAGTTGTTTTAGGCAAAATACTTGTTTATTGTTTAAAAATTATCATTATTGATTTCCAAAACCCTAGTTTTGCTTTAAAAAAANACCATTTCGGAGGGTAAGCTTTAGCCTATAAGGCATTGAGGCAAGGGTATTTCTGGCCTACCATGAAGGAGGATGCCTGGAGCTATGTCTAGAAGTGTGAGAAATTCCAGAAGTTTGTTGCTGTTACAAAGTAACCTCCCTAGGAACTCGTCTCCATAACTAGCCTATGGTCGTTCACCCAATGGGGAATTGACCTTGTAGGACCACTCCCAATAAGGAAAGAGACATAATAAATTTGTTATTTTCATCATATACTACTTCACAAAGTGGGTTGAGGTAGAGCCATTGACAACAATTATTGAACAAAAGATTCAGGGTTTGTGTGGAAATCCATTATCCGTATTCAGCATACCAGTAGTAAAGCTCCACATTTTTATAATATTTTTACGAAATTTTTGTGTGTTTTTTATATGTGTAATGGTGTAAGAATGAACCATATAGATTGTATGAGGAGAAATAAATATTTTGGAAATATATTATCTATTCTTGGAAGAAGTTAGGAAGACACTAATTAGATATTATTTGGGCATTTTAATCATAACTTGATATTTTGATATTGGATTGACATGAAATTTGGACAATAGAAACTAGATTCTAAGAATCTAAAAAGGTGCATTCCACAAAGATTTCGTGAAATGAATTCCAGATTGGTCAAATCTGCAGTTGAAGTTAAGTTAAGAATTGGACTCACGTTTGAATGCCAACATTTGAACAGAGTTCGGTTATAGTAATTTGGTATCTACAGAAACTCTGACAGGAATTGAGATAACTAGGAACAAGTAACATTCGAATGCCATTAGCGTTCAAAGTCACGTTCGAAAGAAAATCTCCGTTTGAATGCGAGTGAGTTTTTAACAGTGGTTAGGCTCATGATGATTGTATAAATTCAGACCTTATAAATGTCCTGAGGATGCCCCTTAGGTTAGTTTCAATAGCTTTAAACCTAGATAACCCTAGAGAGAGAGAAGGATAAAATACAAGGATTCAAAGGGATGTCCACAAGGGAGACGAATCAAAGTGTAGGATTTTCACCAAACTACAGATTAAAATGTAGGAGGTTCTTCTTAAGTTCTTTCATTGAGATTTATGGTATTATATATGTCTGTTTTCAATCTTCTTAATATTTATATTATATATAATTGTTAGTGATTGATTTCTTTACAATTGAAAAGTTGTTTTAGGCAAAATACTTGTTTATTGTTTAAAAATTATCATTATTGATTTCCAAAACCCTAGTTTTGCTTTAAAAAAATATTTTAACATGAAAAATACATTAGTTCTTGATTAAATTAGATTTTTAATCAAATACTTAAAAAATACTTGTTCTTGTTCCAAGAAGTTGATTGGCAAAAACCTAGATTTGTGATATCAAAATTGTAAATACTTTCTTGATGTGATTTTTTGCTTATTTTAATTCCATTATTATTATTGTATATTGAGAATTGTGAAATTTTGATACATTGATTTGATGGGACTTATGGTTTGTTGAGTACATGATTTTCTTTTTATAAAGTTGTAGTTTTCATGTCTGTATGTTTTGGGTGTAATGGACTTGTATTGCTTTCGAAAGCTATCATAAAATGTTAGAGGTTAGTCAATCCCAGTGAAGGTGAAATGATTGTCTAAAAATTGTAGTGAGTTGTTCCTTGAGAGTCCAATTACAATTGTTCATGTAGGTTAAAGGTTGAAGGATAGTATATCTTTCTTGAAAATGGATTCGTCAATATAGTATGAGATTGTACGCACCTTTTCTAAAGTGGTTTGAGATATGGCCTTGCGAGAAATGATTTAGATTGTTTATGTTTCTGATGGGTGAACGACGTAGCATCATTGTGTAGATTCTTGAGAAACAACCAACATACATGAGATAATTGCGATGATGTTATTGAATTATTCGTTGATTGATCTAATCTTTAAATATTTATTCCTGCTGTTAATTTACTATATGTCGTACACTTGAGATAATTACAACAGTCATTATTTTACTTTCAAAAAGGTATGCATATTATTTTTACAAAAGAGAATTGCTTCCTTTATATTATATTATTTTAAAAATGTTGTCTGGATTTGAGAGGAATTTTCCACAGACTTTTGGTCACCTTCTACAACAACACATTTACAAATTTCGGTATAGAAGAGAATGTCAATGTGGATGAGCAGGTTGACTACGAGGCAGTAGAGAATCAAGATGTGGATCCCATCTTGGAGGAGTAGAGATGTTTTTTTGTTGGCTAGAGTTTGAGGAATTTTTATGAAATAATGTTTTAATCAGATTTAATTATTCCCTTGCTCGATACATTTTAGTTTTGAGTTGTCAGTTGGAAAAGTTACATTGTTTTATTTACTTATCAAATTTATGAATGATTTAGTCTTTAAATGGTTATTTTTAGTTGATCTCATGATTAGATCGTTTGTAAATAGTAATGAATTCAAGGGTGAATTTTGGGATGTTACACCAATGTCAAAATAAATGGCAAAGAAAAGCAATTTGAAAATGAGGGAGGGCTTTAGAAATTCTCTTGATCATTCACATGCCAATGGTCAAGCTGAAGTCACAATACGGACTCTTCNTTGTTTGTAAATAGTAATGAATTCAAGGGTGAATTTTGGGATGTTACACCAGTGTCAAAATAAATGGCAAAGAAAAGCAATTTGAAAATGAGGGAGGGGTTTAGAACTTCTCTTGATCATTCACATGCCAATGGTCAAGCTGAAGTCACAATACGGACTCTTCTCAAGAGTATTAAGACCAAAATTGAGCAATCTAAAAGACTATGAGTTGAACAGCTACCAAGCATCCTATGGACATACTAGACTATTGCCAGGGCCCCCACATGCCAAACTCCTTATTCTACGGTGTTCGGCACAAAGGAAATCATTCCAGTTGAACCTGGGTTAGCCATGTACAGGATGAAAATTCAATAAAACAGAGAATTATTTGTTGTTAGCCGACAACTTAGACTGTTTGGAAGAGAAAAATGAGGAGTCACAAATAGAGGTTGCGGCATATCAAAACACAATGACGAGGTACTATAACTCCAAGGTTAAACCTAGAAAATTTCTTCCAAATGACTTGGTCCTGAAGAAGGTTATGAAGTCCTTCACTATCATTGGCTTACCCTCTGTCATTTATACCCTCGAGCTCCAACTACTTCTAGCAACCAAAGATCCTAAGCATGGGAAGTTAGGACAAAGTTGGGAAGGGCCATACAAAGTAGTAGATGCTTTAGAGCTAAGGACCTACCACTTGGAGACCTTGGAAAGAGTCAAGCTGCTGCATCTGTGGAATGTTAAGAACTTGAAGAAAATTTTCTAATAATCTCTTTGGTTTTCTAGTTAGTTTTCTAGTTAGAGTAAAGCTTTCGTGCAGATAGCCTCAATAACGCTTTGTTCTGACATATCTGTTGAATAAAGAACATTATTTATAAATATGCCACTTTGATTNTTCTAGTTAGAGTAAAGCTTTCGTGCAGATAGCCTCAATAACGCCTTGTTCTGGCATATCTGTTGAATAAAGAACATTATTTATAAATATGCCACTTTGATTGGCCTGTGAAAACTTAGTTTCTTATGCTTCAAGTAGAGGTGTGGAGGAGGGCATTTTCTTTAGCCTAAACTACCAAAGGCACTTAGCATAGCCCGGATTGAGTCTAGGAGACTTAATAGAAGCATAAAACATTTAGCCTAGCTTTGATTGAGTCCAAGAGACTCAACAGCGGCATAAGGCACTTAGCCTAGCTTAGATTAAGTCCAAGAGACTCAATCGAAGCATAAGGTACCAACCCTAGCACCTAAAGAACAAGCCAATGTCATTCAAATGAGCGAGGGCCCAACACAATACAACCTTGAAGCCATTTAAGAAGCAACAATATGCAAGAAAAGAAAAGATGTTCATTGAGGTGCTAGAAACTTCATTACAAAAAGGGATTGGAGGGCAAAATAACAAGGAAGAACAAAAAGCCCTATAGCCCTACTAGGTTTGACCACCATCTCTGGTTTACTCGGCTAGGTCAGCACTTTTGATGACCTCTTTGGCCACTTTATCAACTTTCCCCTTTTCGACCTATTTGGCTTGATCGGGAGAATCTCCCATGATCTTCTTGTCTAGCTCGGCAACTTGCTTAGCAACTTCTTTGGCTTCCCCTCATCTTTCTTATTTCTAGGGGACTTGATGCTCATCTCTTCCCCATCCTCCTCTTTCTTGTCTCCTCCAACGACAACAAATTTAGAGAAGTCCAAGCTGGGATATTCCTTTTGGTCACGCTTCTTGAAATCTTCAAATCATCCACATAATATTCAAGAACCTTCTTTTTGAAAATATTGGAGTCTTAATACTTCTTCACAACAGCCTCCCCAGAAAACTTAATCTCTAACTCTTTCCCCTCCAACATAGAGGAGAGGTCAAGAATTTTCTACGAAAGATCCTCTTTCTCCTCTTTGAGCTCCTTGTGAGCTCGAAGGCATTTGTCATAGAGTTATTAAGCTTTATCATCAGCTCGTTCTTGGCCTTCAGAGCATTATGCCGCTCCTTCTCTACATCAGTGGGGAGAATCCTACTTTTCTTTACATCCTTCATCAACCTCAGAATGTCTTCACGAGTAGTTATGACCTCGACATCCTTTATCTCCAATTGAGAATGGAAGGCAATAAACTGCTTTTCGTAGGCTTTTTCTCACCAAGAGTAGTATAGGAAAGGCTAGTTGTAAAGATGAAGAGTTGAGCAAGAAGGAAAAGTCAAAATGGAGCAAGAGGAAAATGAGGTAAGCATAATAAAATATGTGAGAACTTCACAACCTAGTCATATCCTCCTCCACGCTGTTCCACATTGTCGATGGGACAGACATACGATTCGCAAAAAGATCTAGAGTAACGTTGTTCTTCTCTTCAGCCATATTAGAGACTATAGCCTTGCTTTTGTCCTTTAAGGGAGTAGGAGGTGTGTCAACCATAAGGACCTTCAGAAGGGGATCATCTACTTGATAGGTGGCCATGAGATTGACCCATTCCTTTAAAATGACCTTGGGAACGAGAGCAGTCGTTGGTAGGGTGGTGGAGCCCGGTGAGCTTGTATCAGAGGTCCTCTTAGCCGCGGCCCCTTGAAGAAGCTTTTTGTCAACTAGCATAGGGGACATGGCTAACACAACAAAAAAAATGGATAATATTGTGTTAAGGCGAGAACAAAAATTGTAAGTTAAAGTTATACCCTTTGAAGAAGAGGGAGCTAGAGTTGAAGGATCATAGATAATCAGATGAGGGCCTAGTTGGCACTCGAAGAGCGCCTAACCATTTGCAAGCTCAAAGAGATATTTGGTGGAGTAGTCAAGAGCCTTCTTGACCTATAGCTTTAGCTCATGAGGTAGAGGGTTTGATTTACGTATAATACAAGAAAGCAAGAGATGAAAATTCAATAAAGCTACATATCAAATAACATCAAAGGAACGCCATTTACGGAGGGGTCAGCTAAAAAGTACCTTCGAAGCCCAAATTCTAGGCAAGTCCAAAAATGAAGAAAAACTTGTTTTTCCACTCTTTCACATTTGGAGAGTAATCATGAGGTTCATTTCCTCTCGCTTTGAAAGGTAAAACCACCCCAAACCTTGTCCCATAGCAAAGGGTGAGTTTATAACAATGCATAAGCTCAGGGAGGTTAGGCTAAACATCGATGCCATTGGCCTTAGCCCAAAGGACATCAATGCTAAAAAAGAACCCCTAACTATTTGGGGTTAACTGAGTATAAGCAAGATTCGAGAAGTGTAGGGCCTCCCTAATGTAATTGGGTTAGGAAAACGAAATCTGACCTTGAAGAAGGAGTCATAGAAGTAGACCTTATTAGGGCCAAAAGAGTTAGCAGTTTCATCAGAAGTAGGGACCCTAAGGCGAACGGAGTCAGGGATTTGGTACAAAACCCTAATTTTCTAAGGGACAAAGAGTCAATGTCTAGCATAGAGTCGAAGTCTTCATTGGATGCATCGACATGGCGTGTCAATGCCGAAGTACTACGTGTAAGAAAAGAAAGACAAGAATCAAGCACGGGTTTAGGTAGATACCCAAGATGATCAAGACTAAAATTCTTCCACTGAAGGAAACATAAGTGATAAAATGGAACTGAAAGGCGTGGCTCCAACCTATGTGCTCCAAGATGAAGAGTTTAAGTGAAACAGAAAGAGAAGAAAAAATAAATATGATGCAGGAAAGGTGTATCAAAATTCTTAGGGCTCTTGAAGACATGCTGCATGAATAGTGGAGAAGAATGCTTTAAATACTGGCCCTATAATGGTTCTTTTGGCAGTTACATATGCACAATCCACATTCCCGTTTCCCTAGGTTCTAATGGACAAATGCATTAAATGTGCTACATGTGCAATCCTCGCTGGTTTAAATTGAGGGGCATCTGATGATGGTTTAATTGATCACAATCTCAGCTGGGGAGCTCCGTAACTCGGAAACGAGTTTCATAACTCAGTAAGGTGTTATCCCCAACCCTTGGCTCATTAGCTCGTCAAACTTGCATCCCCAACTCAGTAATGTTTTAGTTTAACACGCTTTGACTAATTCAAACTCAGTTGAGATACGTATGCCTTAGAGAGTCCTCACTAATGACAGCCTTAATGTCATCTTTATTCAAATAAAGGATAAGAACCCTCCAACTGTATGCCCACTGGCCTATAAAAGGGTAAGCTAAAGATCATCCAAGTAAGTAAGTCTCATTCCAGCTAAATACGATCACTCTTAATAATTCCTTGTTGACTTATGTATCGGAGAGTCGACCACTGGAGCCCCTTCAATCCTTGACTTCCCTAAGAACTTCCCCAAGGTGGTCAAGTCAATTCTGGTCAACTACACTTCTAAAGCTCGGTGGACAGTCTCCGACATCGACCGTGTATATATAATATCACACTTCTCTTAAACTCCAACTCTATAAGAATTTTTAAATCGGGGGGCTATTCCCACCTCACTAATCTTAGTTTCCATCCCATTAAACTATAAATAATAAAAATACTAAGTTTATCCTTTTTATATTCACCTCACTAGTAACTAAGTCTACNCAAATCTTAGTTTCCATCCCATTAAATTATAAATAATAAAAATACTAAGTTTATCCTTTTTATACTCACTTCACTAGTAACTAAGTCTACCCCACTTTATACCCACCCTATTAATAATTTTTTTTATCTCAATCTTTACCTTTTGGGTTTTCTTTTTATACCCATGTCACNATAAATTTTTTTTATCTCAATCTTTACCTTTTGGGTTTTCTTTTTATACCCATGTCACACTGTCTATACACAAAATATACTTAGTTGAATTCCACTCTAGGTTTCTTTCGTGAAAATTGTTTCAATTTTTGTCATTTGATCTCTATTTTCTCTAATTTCATCTTCAAAATAGTACTCCAATTCCTCTATATGTTTCTCTTTCTTGCTTTTTAAATCACCGGTTGAAGGAGTTTGAGAAAAAAATATCTTGTTCACATGCAATTGTTTAATATATAGAAAGAAATCTGTTGAAATCTTCGATGTAGGTCATATTTGAAGTTAAGTTTCTTAAAAAGGAAAAGAAAAAAATCATTAAGTCTCTCCCCGACTTATAAAATCTATAGATAATTGTTTGTTTAGTTTTAGTAGATAATCCAGTTGAGTATATTTTATATAAACTATGTGAGGTGATGTATAAAAAAATCATAAAAGTAAACAGTGAGATAAATTTAGTTATTAATGAGCCAAGTATAGGAAGGAGTAGACTTAGTTATTTTAGTAGAATGGGTATGATTGAAATGAACTTAATAATTTTATAATTTATAGTTTAGTGGGGTCAAATGGAAATTTATAGTCTCTTTTAAATTTAGCCCTTTTTACACTCGAGAAATACTATGNATAATTTATAGTTTAGTGGGGTCAAATGGAAATTTATAGTCTCTTTTAAATTTAGCCCTTTTTACACCCGAGAAATACTATTGATCTCAAATCTCTAATCCAAATCTCCATCTTAAATGAAGGGAGATTATTGGATGAGTAAATTTTATCAACTTTTTTAAATGAAACTTATTGATCTAATACTCTCCTTTAATTTGGAATAAAAATTTGGGTAGGAGATTTGGGTTATAGAGCGGTGCTCTTTTACTCTCGCTCCGCCTCTGGTGCTCCCGCTCTCGCCTCACTCCGGGCAAAGTTTTCTTGGTCGGAATATATATACTCGTATCGCTTGGACTTCTGAATTCTNCCGCTCTCGCCTCACTCCAGGCAAAGTTTTCTGGGTCGGAATATATATACTCGTATCGCTTGGACTTCTGAATTCTGATCAACTCCAACACACCGTCCCCAGTTCTACGATTACTACTCTCCTTCTTGATCTCAATTTCCAAATTTATTTTTTTAGAATCCGCAGAGAAACTGCTCTCTCTCTCTCTCTCTCTCTCTCTCTCTCTTGTTCATCACCGACCCTGAAATCTTTGCCCACCACATCTCCATTCTTGATTCTGGCATTTTCTCGAATACGTGGTGAGCTCCGTTTGCGTTAATCATGGAAGATATTGATGGACTCAGCCCAGAAGAAAAAAATATCCTCGGATTCATACCTTCTTTTCTCGACAATGAATCTACTGTGCGAACCTCTTTAACGACAAATGGGTGTTGGAAATTCGTCTGGGATTCACTCACCGCCGTTCTCGACTTCGAATACGGCCCAAGCAACACCGCAAGAAATCTTTTCACAAAGGTCGTCAACCGCGTTCTTGCTCACCGTGATAACTCTCCGATCACCATGCTCCGCTTCGCTGCCCTCGCAAAAATCGACACAGTACTTATAGAGAAGTGTGTACAATATGCCTTGATCCACCATGTCCAAGAACTCGACATTGGAGCGTTTTGTGATGAGACATTCTTTGAAATGCCATCCGAGTTCTATATTAGCCAGTCTCTGAGAGTGTTAAAGTTGAGCAATGCTACTCCTACCAGATTGATTTTGAACCAAACGGTGGCCTTAACGAATTTGAAGTTTCTCCAACTCAAGAACTTCTTGTTTACGCATCAGAATTTCAATGCACAGATCTTTTCTGGGTGCCCAAATCTTGAAACTTTGGTTTTGCGCAAATGTGCCATTAGTCCTGGGGATAAACTGAAGGTTTTGAATGTTTCAGGGCATAAACTCAATGAGATACAGATATTACCTGGGAGATTTCCTTGGGCCTATGTTTATGATCAACAAATAGAGATTTGTGCACCAAGACTCGCTTGTTTTAAGTGCAAAGGCACTATTCCTGCAGTGTCCTTTAAGGGAAACATGCCTCGTTTGGACAGAGTGTCTATAGACTTGGATCATACAAGTTCTTATGAAATGGGTTGTGCAACTGAGAGAAAAAATAAGATGGAGGAGATCTTGATTAACATGGTTGGTGATCTCTGGAACGCGCCGTACATCTTCCTGTCCTTGAAGACTATGATGGTACTGATGAAACTTCCAATCAATTTGTCTCGTGGCATGCTCATGTGGTNAACATGGTTGGTGATCTCTGGAACGCGCCGTACATCTTCCTGTCCTTGAAGACTATGCTGGTACTGATGAAACTTCCAATCAATTTGTCTCGTGGCATGCTCATGTGGTCNCATGGTTGGTGATCTCTGGAACGCGCCGTACATCTTCCTGTCCTTGAAGACTATGATGGTACTGATGAAACTTCCAATCAATTTGTCTCGTGGCATGCTCATGTGTCTCTCATTCGTGTCATGTCATGTAGTTGTGTCTATTTAATTTTAAAATAATTCATGGAGTATTGGATGTAGAAATTAAAAAAATTCATATATATATAATTTTTTGCTATAATGCCAATAAACAGAGGCTGTTATTTTCTGTCACTAAACCAACCCTTTTATTTTTCGTATTAAATATCGCATCATTTGTGGGTTTGTATCATATTAGTGTCAAATTTATAACATTGACACNTAATTTTTTGCTATAATGCCAATAAACAGAGGCTGTTATTTTCTGTCACTAAACCAATCCCTTTTATTTTTCGTATTAAATTATCGCATCATTTGTGGGTTTGTATCATATTAGTGTCAAATTTATAACATTGACATCTTTTTGTATTTAGGACCAACTACTTGGCAGCTCATAACCAAAAGAAATGAAAGTTTCCCTCTGTCCTATTAAAAGGTTTACATTTAAGAAGTGAATGCTACCATTTCATTGACACTTTCTGAGAGATCTTTCTTGGTTTTGTCGTGGTGGTGGTGGAGGTTTTGAGGTGGTCGTGGGGGGCCGCCGCGGGGAAGGGGTGGGGGGTTTGGAGTGGAGAATGGGGATCCTGTTCTGTTCTATTTTTTGGTGAATTATTCCATGAGAATATTCTGGGAATAGTGATATTCAAAAGGGAAATGTTAGAGTTGGGATCCAAAGTATGTTATGTTACTGCCAAACTTAAATAAAATAAAACAAAACAGCAAAATCATTTTTGCTAAAGGGATGTGTTTTTTCTTGTTCCTAGATTCTCCTCGACATTTCTAATCTATGTGAACGTGGAGCCTCTACATTAAGGGGTCGAAGTTTGAAAGCAAATAATAGCCACACAGACAGGAATGGATCTTCTGATGCTATTATCGACCCCTGGACCGCTGCCATTGAGAAGCCCTTGATCTTGGATCTCCAAAAGGTATGGACAGCCTTATTGTGAGTGCAGAGAGATCGTTTCCGTGTTGCTCACATTGCAAATTCAATATAAATTTTTTTATTTTGTGGTCGTATGGGGCAAGAAGCATTTCAGGTAGATAAGGTCATATTTCTTTAGAGTTTAATGGAAGAAATATGATTTCAGAACCTCATTTTGCCATGATCTCAGAATAAACTAGAGATATCATTTCATGACCTCATCAAGTTGGCTACAAAAGGATTCATCATCATCTGATGTATTTGTCTTGTTTTGCAATTATAGAGCAAAAAAGAAAAAAAAAAAAAAGTTGCTAAGCTCCTTTCTGCTATCTGCCATGTGCAGAGCTGCCTAGCAAGTGACTTCAATATCCAATTTATTCTTTAATTTGCTTTCTGTTTTTTTTACCTTACATTTCTTAGGACCTCTAGGTATAAATTTCTTAAAACAATTGGCATGAAGACTTTCTAGAACAAAAACTATTAGGAGAAGTATTTCGCTAAAGTGGCTATTTTTCCCCCTGCTGGTTATTTATTTGCAATTTTGTCATTTACAGGAACACAGAATGTGTCCAAGTTTTGAAGTCAAACGTAAAGGGAAAATCTTGCTGTATGCACCAACATATGTTACGACCTACTTACACCAAAGCTTTCCACGTGCAGACACTTTCACTTTCGAGCTTCCTGAGGTGCTGATTTATCTTTTCACTTTATTCAGTAATCACTTATATTACTACCTGTTCAAAGCCAAAGAAAACAAAATGCAGGAAACAGTAAAGCAAACGAAGAAAGGGGAATTAGCTTTAATGTCTCACATTGGGTGTTATATTTCTTTCAGTCAGATCTTATGACTCTTATCCAATGAAGAAGAGTAATGAGCATTGGTGGGTGTTGGCTGTACAACATACTGGCAGCACCTGAGGATAGGTACATAGGTTTTGGTCTTTTGCACTCTCTCAAGAATGCTGCTTGTTGGAGAGAAAATGGTCAGTACTTCTACTTGTGACATCAGTGATCTAATCGTTGTACTCAAATTCATAGCCATAGATTGTGTTGAAAGTACAAACTGTTCCTTTGAACATTCTTTCCCGATGGGGAGCATAGGTAATACATTACCAGCTAGGTTTACATGAACTGTACAGTTAGCCATTTTCCTTTGATGNTCTTTCCCGATGGGGAGCATAGGTAATACATTACCAGCTAGGTTTACATGAACTGTAGAGTTAACCATTTTCCTTTGATACTTTGTGCTTGCTGTAAAGTCATTCATGATGTAATAGATAGTAGGGTTAGAAAATTTGCACATCTTTGTTCCTTTCAGTTGAATTTTTCAATTGTCCAATTGTTTAAAACAATGTATTCCCTTAGTTAGTTCCCAATTTTAATAAGAAAGTAAAAAAAATTCATGGTTTTAGTACCCAATGCAATTCTTATAGCTGCAAGAATGAATGCTTAGTAATCCTTTGCTGCATTACCAATAGATCTTTATGTTTTTGCTATACAAGCAAAGCAGATATCATGAGAGATGGAAGAGCAAACAGAGGAGTAACCGGGCTGATAGAACCATAATGAGCAAAAAACATTTAGACATCCAAGGACATAAAAAGAAATTGAATAGCAAAAGTCGATGAAAACAGATGAGATACAATAAGCAGAGGAGATGGGATGATCAGAATTCAGAAACTTAAAAGAACTGGAAGCGTAAATCATTGAGGGAAGAAGTGGTACATTAAATCCTTCATCTTGAACTTGAGCTAACATAAAATTTGAATTCCTCCAACTTACTGGAAATCAAGTGGGACCAATCAATATGACAGTGTCTTGTGCCTCTATATCCCCATGACAACTCAAATTCGAATTTTTATACTTGAATACTGTGTTTAAAATTTTAAACTCCAGAGTTATACGATTTCAATTTGGCTTCTTCTTTTTTTAAGTTTGACAATTAAAGGTATTCGAACTAACTTACGTGCATCTCAACTAATCCTCTCTCAGTCTGATTAAAAGCAGGTCATCTACGATTAAACTAAGAAATGTATAAGAGATAAATCATTCATAGCCTGACACTAAGAAGCAGTGTTTTCAGAACCGGACCGGACCGGTTCAACTCTGACTCCGGGACCTCAACCGGTCCGATTCACTAGTTAAACAGCATAAGGAAGTGAACCGGATAAAAACCGCCAAACCAGCCGACTTTTGAAGAAAATCGTGAACCGGACGGTTTTTTAAAACCGGACCGATTTGAAGTCCATTAAAAAAAAATGAAAAATTATAAATATGATGTTTTGTTTTTAATTTTGGACATTTTGATTTGCACTAAATGGCATAAGGCAGAGACCACTCAGACCAATGCTCTTCGTCTTCGTCTCACCACCAGGGAGGCAGCGATCAACTCAGGCAGGCAGCGATCCTTTCTCCTTTCTCACATATAATCATGTTGGTGTTGGTTCATTGTTCATCACCTCTGGTTTTTTTTTATCAAAAAAAAATCACCATCTTAGTACATAGGAACAAGAAAGAGAAACAAAAAATGGTTGAATTTGAGGGAAGATTGGGGAGTTTAGACCTCCCCCATTTGATTTCTCTGGTGGCAAAATGACATAAACTATTTGCATTTGCTGGGTTTTGTATTTTCTATTTGCATTTGCTGGGTTTTGTATTTATTACAGTGTTTGCACTTTGTTTTGTATTTATTTTGTTCTGTCCCTTCTTTTAATCATTTTTTAATCTATTTGCTCAATGTGATTTTCATTTACTTGAAAATATTTTATTCTGTTTTTTTCAATCTGCTAAATACTTAATTTTATTTTTTATGAGCAAATTATATGTATTGTGGATATGTTTCATATTTTTTAGCTAAATTATTATATTAAATAATATTTATAATATTTTTTAATTTTTTATTATATGACCGGTTCGACCAATTGACCTAACGGTTGAACTAGTGAACTATTGACCCGATCCCCTTATCAGCTTGATGCCCGATCCGATTTTGATAACATTATGAAGAAGTTATAAAGATTCGAACTCAAACTCAAGATATCTAAGTTTATAANATTTTGATAACATTACGAAGAAGTTATAAAGATTCGAACTCGAACTCGAACTCAAAGTCAAACTCAAGATATCAAGATATCTAAGTTTATAGATTGTTGCTATTTCCATTTGAGACACTCGGGTACAAAACTCAAACTAATGTTCGGCGTGAAATCGAGTGAAAATAGGGTTTCAATCTTGGATTGCGCACTAAAGTTAGAATTTGAGTTGATTTCAGTTCAATGCAGGGTGAGCCCTATTTCACTCATTTGGGTTAGGTTCCAGTTGGGTGCCGAAAACCCAAAGCCTCAACTCAATTGTTGTCCAAATTTAAATTTGATCCAAATTTATTGAGTAAATTTCACTTAAGCATAATTTCAAAAAAACCCACTCTATTTTTTAAAATATCACTAACACCCTTTGTCAGTAATTATGGGTAACGGAATAAAGGAAAGTGGTCATTTACAAAATTACCCTTGATAGATTACATCATTTTACATGTTTAACCTTTACGTATATGTATAGNAAGTGGTCATTTACAAAATTACCCTTGATAGATTACATCATTTTACATGTTTAACCTCTACGTATATGTATAGATATATATATATGTATAAATTACTAATGCCTACCCAAATTGACATCAAATTAATTAGTTTCATCAAATTAATTAATATCAATTTGAACTTCAATTTCATCAAATTGACAATTAATTTCATCACATTAATACTAATTTCATCAANTAATTTCATCACTTTAACACCAAATTAATATTCAATTTCATCAAATTCATATCTGATTTCATCAAATTAATATTTTAAAATTTAATTTTATCAAATTAAAGTCAAATTAATATTCAATTTATTTAATTTAAAATTTAGTTTCATCAAATTGATATTTAATTTTATTTATTCAATTTCATAGTACCACTAATTTCAACAATTTAACACCAAATTAATATTTAATTTCATTAAATTCGTATTCAATTTTTTCAAATTAACATTTTAAAATTTAATTTTGTCAAATCAACATTCAATTTATTTAATTTAGAATTTAGTTTCATCAAATTGAACTTTAATTTCATCAAATTACCAAATTAATATGAAATTGATCTTAAATTTTATCAAATTACCACTTTATTTCTTCCGGTTAACATCCAATCTTATCAAATAGATATTCAATTTTATCAAATTAACATTTAATTCTGTCATAATTACATTTGATTTCATCAATTGAACATTTAATTTATCAAATTAACATCATTTGTTTTATTTAATCCCAAATTAACCTTCATTTTCATCAATCAAAACTAAATTTTCATTTCATTTTATAAATTAACATTCAATTTCATGAATTGTACATTTAATTTTACTAAATTAATATCATTTCTTTAATTTAATACAAAATTTACTTTCAATTGTATCAAATTAATATTCAATTTTATGAATTTAAGATTTAGTTTTATCAAATTAATATTATTTTTTAAATCACTAAATTAATATTTAATTTCATCAAATTGACATTCAGTTTAATCCAATTAACATCTAATGTAATCAAATTAATATGAGATATTGTCCATTACTTTAAGTAGTAAGTNACATTCAGTTTAATCCAATTAACATCTAATGTAATCAAATTAATATGAGATATTGTCCATTACTTTAAGTAGTAAGTGGTAATGGTCAGGAATAAAATTGATAAGTCACAAGAGAATAAGTCACCACATCATAACTTTTGTTGGTTGTCAGTAATGGCATAGACGACAAGGGTGCTTTGTTACTACAAGGGTGTGCAGTAATATTTTAAAAATCAGAAAGGGTGCTAATAAAATATTGTTTAAATCTAGGGAGTATGAGTGAAATCTACCCAAATTTATTTTACTCAAGTTTTATCCAAGTATTAAAAATCTCTATTCACTGACTAAATATTTTAGTTAAGTTCGAATTGTGTTTCTTATTAGCTCGCTTAAATTGCATCCCCAGCTAATGAGATCCATTAAGACCTAATGAGTATATATTAGTAATTAAATTTGACTAAATTTCATATTGTGAAGACCAATTGGTAAAAGTTTATATATAGGAATTCTTATGGCTAATAACAAAGTGAAGTGTATAAATCCGAATTTCTCAATTCTAAATTTTGGAATAAGATTTTTTAATTTTGATTTTATTAATTTTGATCAATTTTAATTATTTGTGATTTCAAAATGTAACATTTACATTAATTTAATAATTTTTTTTTTTGAAATGAGACAATGAGATAATGTTATTAATTCAAAGAGGATACATCGAAGTTAACAAGAAAGTAGGACATTTAAATTTCATCCCTATGAACCCAAGATGCTAAAAAATTACTGAAATTTTGTTCACACAACAACATATATATATATAATCCACAAAATGGTCAATGTTTTGTCAATCGCATTTGTCATGAACTCACTACTTCAATAACAGCTTTAGAGTCTCCTTCCAAAATAATCCTTTGCCACCGTAGCTTTAATACTATCCTCACTTAGAATTCCTTCAATCTTCTTGCAAACTCCCAACAGAAAACTTACCTTCATCATCCTACACTACAACGCTAATACCAAAACAACCTTCATTCCCAAAAACAACCCAATTAAAATTTAAGCTTCACCTCTCCTGGTCGAGGTGGAAACCCAATTCACAAAAGTTTAATAGTTGATGATAGAAGTAGACAACGATATGAATGTATGGAAAAATACAATTTTACCCTCTAAGGAACGGATAAGTAGTACGGATAATGTCCTCACGTTCTTATGTCGCTTCCTCTACTCCACGGTGTTGTCACAATACCTTCACCAGCCTTACAATTTTACCACGCAAAATCTGCTATCGACTGTCCATGATATTATAAGACACTGATCAAAATTATTATAACATCCATAAAGCTATTAAATTGTCTCGAACCTTTTTAGTTAAATTATGGACTTAATTTCACTTTAATCCTTACACTATTGAATTTTTTACATTATTCCCTCAACTACTTATATTAAATTTTTTACATTATTTTCTCAAGTACTTGAATTATTTCACATTGTTCCAAGTACAAACGTCATTTATCTTTTTAGAAGGAAATTATCAATTTGTAAGAGCAAAGTGAAAAAATTACATAGTTTGAGAGAAAAATGAAACAATTTTTTGTTAAATTTATAGTGAACGTTAATAATTGAGACAATGCAAAACTAACCATGTCCTATATTTTTTGGGGAAAAATATGATTTTTAAGGGTGATGTGGAAACATTATCATAGTTGAGGGGGGTCAAATTGTAATTGTCCAAGATTTGAAAATGAGAGTACGCTCCCAAAGTCCAAAGTCCAAAACCTTATGGTCGGCATATATATATATATATAATAACGATTATTCATCACACCAAGGAGGAGAGCAATCCTCAGTTTGTGGCATGGAAACAAACTAATCGACGTCTCAAAGGATGGATCACAAGCACATTTTCAGAGCATGTTTTGGGTCTTTTCGTCGGCCTCAACACTGCTGCTGATGTTTGGAACGCCCTTGAGAATGCCTTCGTACAAAATTCTCAAGAAGGAGAACTAAATCTTCTTCAACAAATGACCTTAATAGGTAAAGGTACCGATTTTTCACTTGAGTATTTGGGAAAATTTAAGCGAATTTGTGATAATCTTTCAGCCATTGGAAAACCAGTCCCCGATAGAAATAAATTCTTTTGGTTACTCAACGGGATGGGACAAAGATATGAAACTTTTGTGACCTCTATGCTAAAGCCTCCTATTCCATCATATTTGGATATACAACTTTGAGTTTAATGATGATGGGTTTATTGTCAAGAACAGGATCAAAGGACAAGTAATAGTAAGAGGAAGTAGGAAAAGTGGTCTCTATGCTTTGGAGACAAAGCAGTGTGTGCATTGTTCTCTACAAGATTCAAGAGTATCAATAAAGATGGATGACATTAGCGACTGGGACATCCACAACAAGAAGTGGTTGATTTTTTGGGTCATCAAAACTTTATTTCTTTCAAGCCCAATAATAACATTGGTTCCATTTGTGAAAGTTGTCAACTTGGAAAGTCTTGTAGACTCCCATTTATCCCAACTGATCATGAATACAATGAACTGTTCATGAAAGTGCATTGTGATTTATGGGCCTCTGCTCCTGTTCTTTCTCGTGACAATTTTCGATACTATGTCATTTTCATTGATCATCACACAAGAGTCGCATGGTTTTATGCTATGTGCAATAAATTTGAGTTTTATGATACCTTTGTCCACTTCAGCAACTTTATCCAATGTCAATATGACGGTAGGATTAAAAATTTTCAATCGGACAAAGGCGGTGAATTTGCAGACACTAGATTCAAGGAACTCTTGATTCAATTGGGGGTACTTCATCAATCATTATGTCCAAAAACCCCAGAGTTGAATGGGATAGCTGAGTGCAAACATCGAAACATCACTGAATTAGGATTGACAATGATGTTTCATGCTAATATTCCTCACGTTTTTGGTTTGATTGTTTTTGCACTGCAGCATTTCTCATAAATCGTCTTCCTTCCCTGCAACTTAGAATGGATTCCCCATTTTTTTTGACTTCATGGGAAAACACCAGACTATTCATCTCTGCGCATTCTTGGATGTAAATGTTTTCCATATTTGGGTGATTACCGCAGGTCAAAGTTGGAAACTAAGTCGTTGCCTAGTGTGTTTCTTGGTTACGGTATCAAACATAAAGGGTACAAGTGTTTTTACCCACCTATAGGTCGTCTTTGTATTTCGCGTCATGCGGTGTTCGATGAGACTTGTTTTCCCTTAAAGAACACACTCATCTGCAGGGGTCTCATTCCAATCCTGAAGACATTACAACATTCAATGACTGGACTGCTGCTATGCCTCCACAACATGATTCTGCGGGTCCCTATGATGCTATTTCCATGGCCCAGCAATGGGCAAACCCTCACCATGAACCAGCAGTTCTTCCCAGCAATTCTGCTGAAACTATGCTTAATGATCCTCCTCAAGCTACAACTTCCCAAGCACGTCAACAATCAGATCACCTTGAAACTCTCACCGATGATCAGAAACCAGCAGAAACACATGATCAACGATCCACTACACTCAGAATTTCCCCAAAAACCATGGCCACTGAACTTCCAGAACCTTATCCTCACACAGAAAATGAACCATCACATTCCTTTGACCAATCTACCACTTCCCCGCCTACACATGCAACCACCAGTCATGCGCACCCTCAAATTATTACTCGTTCCCAACATGGAGTCTTCGAGCTGAATCCGAAATAGAGCAATGCTACATAAACTTAAAAAATAGATTTAAAAATTAGATTTGATAATCTCAATCACTGACTTCACTGTGGGTCTCAGTATTTATTAAGACTTATTACCTATTCAATGATTAAGATTATCAAGTCTAATTTTTTAGTCTAGTTTTTAAGTCCATCTAATATTATTCTTCTGAAAGAGCAAACTCTTTCTACTGCACTTATTCCCCTTGAACCCAAATCCATTAAAACAGCCTTGAGACATGCTGGTTGGATGGCAGCTATGCGTGAAGAACTTGACGCTCTTCATGCTAATAGTACTTGGAACCTTGTTCCACGCAGAGCCTCTCAAAATGTGGTCGGTTGTAAATGGGTTTTTGAACCAAAATTGTACTCAGATGAAAGTCTTGAACGTCTCAAAGCACGATTGGTAGCGAAAGACTTTCATCAGCAGGATGGATTTTTCTGACACATTCTCTCCGGTCATCAAACTTGTAAGTATTCGTATTATTTTAGTCATCGCAGTGGTTCGGTATTGGGATCTCCGACAACTTGACGTTAAAAATGCGTTCCATCATGGTTATCTCCAAGAACATGTCTACATGGAGCAACCCCCGGGTTTTCTGGACTCGATTAATCCACATCATGTTTGTCGACTTAAACGGGCTGTTTATGGTCTTAAACAAGTGCCTCGGGCATGGTTTGATCGTTTAAGTCTCTTCTTGTTCAATATGGGTTTCTGCTGTAGTACTGTAGATCCATCACTTTTTGTTCATCACTCTACTCGTGACACCCTTCTACTTCTTCTTCATGTGGACGACATGGTTCTTACCGGGGATAATTCCTTCTTTTTGGACTGGTTTGTAAGTGAGTTGGGATGTGAATTTTCTATCAAGGACTGTGGTGATCTTCACTACTTTCTTGGTATAGAAGTTCACCGAATTCCTGAAGGGCTTTTTCTTTGTCAATCCAAGTATGTGCAAGACCTCCTTGCTCATGCCCAAATGACAAATTGTAAGCCTTTTCATACTCCTATGGCTCTCAAGGGTCACCTTCCTTCCACTGATGATGTTCTTTTCTAGACCCAACATATTATCGAAGTATTGTTGGTGCTCTACGATATTTGACATTCACTGACCAGATATCTCTTATAGTGTCAATTTTGTTTGTCAATTTATGCATGCACCCACTATGGCGAATTGTTGAGTCCTCAAACATATATTATGTTATGTTAATGTCACTCATAATTATGGCATGCGAATATTGGCTACAAGCACTCTCGACCTTTTTGGATTTTCTAATGCTGATTGGGCCGGATGCACTCTCACTCGACGTTCCATTATCGGGTTTTGTAGTTTTTTGGGTAATAACTGTATTTCATGGAGTGCAAAGAAGCAATCCATTGTGGCTAGGTCAAGTGCTGAAGCAGAATATTGATGTATGGCTTCTACTCTTGTCGAGTTGACTTGATTTCTTATCTCCTCCGTGATGTCAGCGTTTTTCTCTCTAGCCCACCTATCTTATACTGTGACAATCTTAGTGCCCTTTTGCATGACTATTAATCCCATTTTACATGCTCGTACCAAAGATATTGAAATTGATTTTAATTATATTTGTGAGAAATTGCTCTGGGTAGTCTCATTACCCGGTTTGTTCACCCAAGAAAACAATTTGTGGATATTTTTATGGGTTAATTATAAATTGTATCCTGAAATATCGTTTGAATCTCAATTTGTATCCTCGGAGATAAAAAATTTTAATTTATACCATTAAATATAAAAATTTGTATCAATGTGTATCCCCAAAGATCAAAAATCTTAATTTACATTTTCAAAGATAGAAATTTGTATCAATGTGCACCTAAAACTAACTGCCGTCAATTTACTGGCTAAAATTAAATTGATAAATTATACTTAGATCCCCTTATATTTGTCACTTAATCTTTATGACCCTTTCACATTTAAAATATTACTCTTACATCTCATGATGTTTGTGCACCTATAATACGTAACCCTTTTTCGTTGATATCTGTTAATATAACCATTAAAAAAATATGATTTTGTCCTAATAAATAATTATTATTTCATATTACCCTTTATTTTGTGGATCCGATATATTCTAAAATTCAAAATCAAACTTACCATTTGAATATCCAATAGGATGTAGGTATTTATATAATTTTTTTATATGCAATACAATATATCACTTAAAACATAATTATTTGAATACCCAAATTGGAGGGACATTTTAAATTGAGAATAGTTTTATTAGGATTTTATAATCGCTAAAAAATAAGATTTCAGGCTAATAAAAAATTATAATTTTATATTCCCCTTTATTTTTTGAAGGAGTCCAAATGATTAAGTAACAAATACGAGAGGATTTAGATATAATTCATCAATTTAGTTTTAAGCAGCAAATTAACGGCAGTTAATTTTAGGTGCACATTGATACAAATTTTTATCTTTGAGAGTACAAATTAAGATTTTTGATCTTTGAGGGTGCACATTAATATAAATTTTTATTTTTGAGAGTATAAATTAAAATTTTTAATCATTTGAAGTGTAAATTAAAATTCAAAAAATCTTTTCGAAGCGCAATTAGGAGTTAACCCTATTTTTATCTAGTCTTCGTCTAAAGGACAATTTCTTCCTCTGCTTATCATACTTGGCCTTTGTCCCCCGCCTCGTTTGAGGGGGAGTAATGGCGATTCTTCATCACACCAAGAGTCCACTACTCAACAAAGTGATGCATCGTCCAGTACTCCACCACGTTATGACTATCAAGCAAATCTCTCTGTGTGTCTTGGATATGGATAGAATCCTCTTAAACCTAACAGATATTGTTGTTATCATATTAGACTTACTAGCTTCAATTTCAAACTCTTTGAGTTTATCTGTATTATCTTATCACGTAAACTTCACCGATTATAAATGACAACAACACTACTCTAATCTCAATAGAGAGACAGAGACAGAGACAGAGACAGTTTTCTCGAAAGTCTATTAATATATACTTGTATCGCTCGTCGGACTTCTGAATTCTGATCAACTCNAGAGAGAGAGAGACAGAGACAGAGTTTTCTCGAAAGTCTATTAATATATACTTGTATCGCTCGTCGGACTTCTGAATTCTGATCAACTCCAGCACAGTGTCTCCAGTTCTACGATTACCACTCTCCTTCTTGATCTCAATTTTCAATTTTTTTCAGAAATCCTCAGAGAAACTGATCTCTCTCTCTCTCTCTCTCTCTCGCTTGTTCATCACCGACCCAGAAATCTTTGCCCACCACATCCCCATTCTTGATCCTGGCATTTTCTCGAATGCGTGGTGAGCTTCGTTTGCGTTAATCATGGAAGATATTGATGGACTCAGCCCAGAAGAAAAAAATATCCTCGGATTCATAACTTCTTTTCTCGACAATGACTCTGTTGTGCAAGCCTCTTTAGCGTCAGATGGGTGTTGGAAATTCGCCTGGGATTCACTCACCGCCGTTCTCGACTTCGAATACGGCCCAAGCAACACCGAAAGAAATCTTTTCACAATGTTCGTCAACGGCGTTCTTGCTCACCGTGATAACTCTCCTATCAGCATGCTCCGCTTCGCTGCCCTCGCAAAAATCGACACAGTACTTATAGAGAAGTGTGTACAATATGCCTTGATCCACCATGCCCGAGAACTCGACATTGGAGCGTTTTGTGATGAGACATTCTTTGAAATGCCATCCGAGTTCTATATTAGCCAGTCTCTGAGAGTGTTAAAGTTGAGCAATGCTACTCCTACCAGATTGATTTTGAACCAAACAGTGGCCTTAACGAATTTGAAGTTTCTTCAACTCAAGAACTTCTTGTTTACGCATCTGAATTTCAATGCACAGATCTTTTCTGGGTGCCCAAATCTTGAAACTTTGGTTTTGCGCAAATGTGCCATTAGTCCTGGGGATAAACTGAAGGTTTTGAATGTTTCAGGGGATAAACTCAATGAGATACAGATATTACCTGGGAGATTTCCTTGGGCCTATGTTTATGATCAACAAATAGAGATTTGTGCACCAAGACTCGCTTGTTTTAAGTGCAAAGGCACTGTTCCTGAACTGTGCTTTAAGGGAGCCATGCCTTGTTTAGACAGTTTGTACATAGACTTGAGCCATCCAAGTTCTTATGAAACGGCTGTTGTGGACGAGAGAAAGGAGAAGATGGAGGAGATTTTGATTAACATGATTGGTGATCTCTGCAACATGATATATATCTTTCTGTCCTCGAAGACCATTGAGGTACTGATGAAACTTCCAATCAATTCGTCTGGTCCAATTTTCAGTACTAATTTATGATGTTAACAATAGTTATTTTCCATTCTTTTTGAGCTGCAGCTCATGTTACTTCAGTCCCCTGTTCTGTTCTATATTTGTGAAGTAGGCAATGAGAATATTCTGGGAATAGTGATACACAAGAGGGAAAGATTAGCGTTGGGATCCATTAAAAAAAAAAAAAACCACAAGCGCATATTTGCTAAGGAATGTGTTTTTTCTTGTTCCCAGATTCTTTCTGCTATTCCCAATCTGTGTGAACGTGGAGCCTCAACATTTGGCAATTTGAGGTCTCAAAGTTTGAGAGCAGATAATAGACACACAGACAAAAATGGATCTTTTGATGCGACGGTCGACACACCTAGGAGCTCTGCCAGTGAGGAGTCCTTGGTCTCGGAACCCCCCAAGGTATAGACAGATATTGTGGGTGCAGAGAGATTGTTTCCTTCTTGTTCACATTGCAAAATCAATATAATTTTTTTTTTCTGGTAGATAAGGTCATATTTCTTGAAGGTTTAAAGAAAGAAATATAAATTCATAACATCATTTTGTCACGATCTCAGAATAAACTACAGATATATGATTGCATGACTTCATCAAGTCATTTATGAAACAAGTCCTCATCATCTAATGTATTTATCTTCTTTTACAGCTATTAGCGAAAAATAACAGGAAAAAGTTGGTAGGTTCATTTCTTCTATCTGCAATTTGCAGAGCTGCCTAACAAATGATTCCAATTTACAATTTATTCTTTAGTTTGCTTTCTGTATTTTTTTTTTCTTTACATTTCTTAGTATATCTAGGTGTAAATTTCTAAATCATTAAGGCATAAAGACTTCCTAGTACAGAAACTATTAGGAGAAGAATTTCTCCAAAGTATCAATTTTTCCCCCATCTGGTTATTGATCCACCCTTTTGTCATTTACAGGAACACAACCTGCCTACATTTTGTAATTTGAAGTGTCCAAATTTGGCATCCAACAGTAAAGGGAAAGACTTGCTCAGTGTACCATCTCGTGTTATGTCCTACTTACTCCAAAGCTTTCCACATGCAAATTCTATAACTTTCGAGCTTACTGAGGTGCTGATTTATCTTTTCACTTTATTCAGTAATCACTTATATTACTACCTGTTCCAAAGCCAAAGAAAACAACATGCAGGAAACAGAAAAGCAGAAGACGAAAGAGGAGTAATCTTTAATGTCTCAAGTTGGTGTTATATTTCTTTCTTTCAGGTCTCATCTGATGAAGAAGACTAATGAGAACTGGTGGATGTTGGCTCCATGACATATTAGCAGCACCTGAGGATAGGTGATGGGGATCGTGCAGGAATTGGATAGATATTTTAGATTAAACAAGAGAGTAATTTAGTATTTATCTTTTAACTTTTAAGGGTTTAGTTATCATTTTGATTATTTATTTATTTTAGGATTTGTGATCTCCTTATATATATAGGATTTGTGAACTCCTTATATATAAGGGATACATATTTGTTATGAGATTAGAATTGATTATTGATTATTGATGTTGCTTCTTCTTAAAATTCCCTTTCTATTCTCATCCTCTTCTTCTTCTTTTCTCATCCCTTTCTTTTTCCCTTCTCATCCCTAATTCTTCCCTAATATGATCTACATCAATAGGTATATAGGTTTTGGTCTTTTGCACTCTGTCAAGAATGCTGCTTGTTGGAGAGAAAATGGTCAGTGCTTCCACTTGTGATATCGGTGATCTAATCTTTGTTCTCAATTTCATAGCCATAGATAGTGTTAAAAGTAGGAAATGTCCCTTTGAACATTTTTTCCTGATGAGGATCATAGGTAATATAGTACCAGCTAGGTTTACATGAACCGTTGAGTTAGCCATTTTCCTTTGACGGTTTGTGCTTGCCGTAAGGTCATTCATGATGTAGTAGATAGTAGGGTTAAGAAATTTGCACATCTTTGTTCCTTTCAGTTGAACTTTTCAATCGTCCAATTTTAATAAGAAAGTACAAAAATTCATGGTTTTAGTCCCCAGTGCAATTCCTACAGCTGCAAGAATGAATGCTCAGTAATTCTTTGCTGCATTACCAATAGATCTTTATGTTTTAGCTATACAAGCAAAGCAGATTCAGAGGGGTAGCCGGGCCTGATAGAATCAGAATGAGCAAAAAACATTTAGAACATCCAAGGACACAAAGAAATTGAATAGCAAAACTCAATGAAAACAGATCAGATACAATAAGCAGAGGAGATGGGATGATCAGAATTCAGAAACTTAAAAGAACTGGAAGCCTAAATCATTGAGGGAAGAAGTGGTACATTAAATCCTTCATCTTGAACTTGAGCTAGCATAAAATTTGAATTCCTCCAACATATTGGAAATCAAGTGGGACCAATCAATATCACAGTGTCTTGTGCCTCTATATCTCCATGGCTGTTCTCTACAGAATCCTGGTGAAAAATTAGGACAGTTTGGTTGCAAATGAGACATTCTTCCTTTGCTTGTCTAAGAGAGAAAACATATCATGTAACATGTGAAATGCCTTACTGTTTTGAATCCTTCTTCCTCTCATCTTACTGTTTATTAATGATTTTATAGTTCTTCTCAGTGGATAAGGATGTCACAATGCATAATTGAATTTGAACAAATGGAAAAAAATTGAAATCAAGTCAGTCTAAATCCATTCTGAATCATTACTAAGGTTTTTTTTCTCACTTCTTACAGAACTCTTTTTCCTTCTCCCCCAACCACCAAAAAAAAGCTTCTTCCATTTTCCCTTTCTTTTTTTTTTTTTCTCTCTCTTTGTTTTTTTTGTTTTATTGGTCTCTATCTCATTTTCTCATGACGGGCTAGAGCTGGCAAGTGATAGAAAGGATAAGAATTCCGAATTTACAACATGTTTAAGGATGAACTTCATACCATGGGTTAACTTTGTTGGTTCTAGATCAAGGATTTTTGTGAAGTCAAGTTCATGCTATGGCCTTTACACCACTGGCTCAACCTTAATGCCAGAACCAACTTGTACACCACTGAGATCACAATTATATTACAAAGATATGATGTGACATTTTGTCTGTTTTTATTTTATTTTTCTTTCAAAGCTGCTTCTGCCACAACAAATATAAATCTCATTGAATTTGAATTCTGCAAAAGAAAATGAGAAAAATGACCAATGGGTTCTCTCCATTTCATCGAGTGTTCTTCGTCAAGGTGGTGGTTGTTGGAAAGAAAATTGTTAGTTTTTCTACTTGTGATATAGGTGAGATCTTGTTGTTGTATTGAACCTTATAGGCTTGGATAGTGTTAAAAGTAGGACATGTTCCTTCGAACGTTATAAAAAGTAGGGTTGAGTTAGTCTTACTTCTTTGATCCTTTGTGCCCAAGTCATTCATAAACATCATATAGTAAATTGTGATAAATATGGGAGATTTCACACCTTTTTATTATTTATGTTGCCGAATCGTGAAATTTTCAGGGTCGTGTCGTGTTAGGTTTAAAGCATGTCAAGGGTGCCGGTGAAATTTGATGCCTTTAATTTTACGTGGGACTTCTTTGGGTGGGAGACCAAGTGTGATATCATTGAGTTAGAAAATCTGCACATTGTTGTTTCCTTTCAGTTAGATTGTTCCATCCTTCAATCGTTTAAAACAATTTAGCCCCTTTGTAAGTTTCCAATTTCAATTAAGAAAATAAAAAAAATCCAAGGTTTTAGTGGACGGTGCACTGCATACAGCCGCAAGACTGAAATAATTCTTGGCTGCATGCATTTTACCCATGGATCTGTTATGTTTTTGCTATACTAGCAAAGCAGATATCATGAGAGAAATGGAAGAGCAATGAGCAGAGGAGTAACAGGGCTGGTAGAAACAGAATCACCAAAAAACAATTTAGTACACTCAAGGAACAAAAAGGAATTGAATAGCAAAACTCGATGAAATCCAATAAGATGCAATAAGCAGAGGAAATGGGATGATCAGAATTCAGAACCTGAGGTAATTGGAAGAAGAAATCATTTAGGAGAATCAGAGGTACATGAAATGCTTCATCTTCAACTGGAGCTAATGTGACTTGAATTTCTCCAACTTGACTTGAATTTCTCTAACTTATTTGGCATCCAATGAGACCAAGATCAAGGTGTCTTGTGCAAATTCTTGTGAAAAACTTGGGGCAGCTTGGTTGCAAAGGAGCCATTCTTCCTTTGCTTGTCTAAGCGAAACCATATCATGTAACATGTGAGATGCATTACTGTTTTAAATCCTCTTTCTTCTCTCATTCACCCCTGTAGGGTCATTTAATATTTACAAGAAAAATGTCAGACTAACCTTGCTTCGGAAAATGTGGTGAAGTTATGGTTCTTCTCAATGGATTAGGATGTTCTAAATTTCTAATTTCATCGATTTCCAAGTTTCATAATCCATATCACTGCCAGGTCTCATCTGAAGTAGGGTAATGAGCAATGGTGGTGTCACTCCATGACATATTAGCAGCACCAGAGGATGTGTATGGATTTTGGTCTATTGTACTCTCAAAAGTCTAAAAGAATACTGCTGTTGGATAGAAAAGATCAGTACTTCTAGTTGTGCTATAGGTGATCAATGTTGTATTCTATTACATGGCCATAGATAGAATGAAACTAGGAAATGTCCCTTAAAACAGTCGTTTCCTGATGGGGATTATAGACTGTACGGGACTTAACAGGGTTACACGAAAGTTTGAGTTAGTCACAATTCATTGATCCTTTATGCAAAGTCATTCATGTTATATTAAATAGTCGGGAAATATGGGAGGTTTCACATATCCGTTTACTATTCATGTTGGAGGGTTGTTTATCTTTTGGATTTCTTATTTGGTTCGAATTGTATCAAGGTCTGAAAATTTTACGCTTCTTGTTAAAGTCCGAAAGGACTTAAGATCTCAAAACACTACTTTACCTATGCGAACCAGCGTGAGGCGATTGAAATGAAGCATAAGACTACTTCTATGTTCTTTTTCTGTTTTAGAGATCAATGACTTAAACTATTTCCATGAAAGGAGAAGGCTAACAAGTCGTTAAAAAAAAAAAAGACGATTGAATGGAATTGGAACAAACGATAAATTAAATAACAAAGCAGGATTGTTGTATGAACTGCTGTGTATTTGAATTGAAACTGAGAATTCTCCAGAGTGACAATGGAATTACGGAGTAAACTAAAATAATTGTAAACAGTGCAAACAAGAGCTTTGGTGTGCTGTTTTCGGGGGGTGTTGATTATGGGATCTCCCCTCTGTTGCTTGGTGTTTTGTATTTATAGGCGTTGACTTTTAACCGTTAAAATCATTGTTTTTTGGCCATTAAGCTAGCATTCGTGATTTCTCTCTTTAACAGCTAGAAACGTGCATCAAAACCGTGTTCAACCGACAACTCTCAAATGTCAAGTCTCTCACACCTCTTCGCCTTTCGACATCTTTGAAGATTTTTTCACATAAACATCTTTTTTCTCCTTGGACCTCGTCTGACTCAATTCTAACCGTCGAATCTTGCCATGGTCCTTCTTAGATTTTTTTAATTTTTTGGTATAAACAATGGCAAATTCAATTTTTATACTATTTTTTTTTCCATTTCAAAACCAATTTTCAATTTTGACCTCATTTTTATTTCTATTTCAATAATTGTATCAAATTTTGCTTATCAATTTGAAGAGAATTGAAATGAGTTGGGGTGAGTGTATATTTGTATGTGCGCTCACGTGGGAATTTAAGCTCGAGAACAGGGAAATTGAACGACTCCATAGCTATGGCTTTCGGTGGTTGTTCAAGCATGTTTGGATAATTGTGTAATTTATAAATGAACAAATTGAAATTGATTTTGTATAATTAGAAACTCTTTTGGTGTCATCATAATGAATTGTTAAAATTGTAATTGGTAAATTGGATTTTTAATTATAATTAATTTGGTGTAACAGAAAAATTGTCGATTATTAAAAATAGAGTAAATTATATTTTGACCCTCTCAACTATGATTATTTTTCATTATACCCCTTTAGTTATTGAATTTTTCACATGACCTCCTCAACTATTTTGATTATCTCACACTGATCTAATCACAAACATCCGTTATCGTTTTGAAAGAAAATTGTTGACGAATTGGGACAAAGTGAAAAATATTACATAGATCATGGGACAAAATAAAATAATTTTTCATTAAATATGTAATGGACGTTAGTAACTGAGGCAATGTGAAACTAATTGCATAGTTGAGGGTGCAATGTGAAAAATATAATAGTTAAGAGAGTTAAGTACAAAAAGTCTTAGTCTACGGGGTCAAAATACAATTTTCCCATAAAAAATTTGGAAGTATTGGAATTAGTTGTGACTATTATTATTTATTTATAATTAGATTTTCAAATTCAATTAATAATTAGAAAAATATTAAGCAAAATATTGTCTTTCCAATATTAACTTGGTATTATAAGTATTACTCACGCATATAAAGAAAATTTATGAATTATTCATTTTCTTTAGTGAGAATTATACTTAGACTCCCTGAGATTTGTCACTTAATCACTCAGACCCCTGACATTTAAAATATTACACACAAATCCCTTAAAGTTTGTATACGCATAACACTTAGACTCATGTTGTAAATATATCTGTTAATAAATTATATTTAGACTCCCTAAAGTTTGTGAATATATAATACTTAGACCCTTTAATTTTAAAATATTATACTTAGACAAAAAATACTCCAATCAAATATTAAATATAAAATATTTTAAATTTTATAACTAAAATTCATGTTTTATTGTATCATTTATTGGAATAAAATTAAAAAAAAAATAATTTTTTTTAAAAAAAAATCGTAATGAGTATACAAGTATACTATCTATTGGAATAAAACTAAAAAAAATCAAACAATGGGTCTAAGTTATTCATAATAGAACATGAATTTTACATCCAAAATTCATGTTTTATTATGTCATTTATTAAAATAAAATCAAAATAAAAATTCATTTAAAAAAAAAATGTAGTTAGTATATATTTATACTATCTATTAGAACAAAACTAAAAAATTAAACAAGGAATCAAATTGTAATTGACACAATATTTTTTAGATTTAATTGGGGTAGTTTGGTATATTAATTTGGTCGTTTAAACGATTAAATTAAATTCTAATAGACAATATAATTGTATACTAATTATAATTTTTTAAGAAAAAATTGAATTTTTATTTTTGATTTTATTTCAATAAATGATATAATAGAATATGAATTTTGGTTATAAAATTTAAAATATTTGATGTTTAATATTTGATTGAAGTATTTTTGGTCTAAGTATAATATTTTTAACTTAAAGGGTCTAAAGATTATATACCCACAAACTTTAGGGGAGTCTAAGTATAATTTATTAACGGATATATTTATAACAGGGGGTCTAAGTGTTACACACGTACAAATCTTAGGGAGTCTGTATATAATATTTCAAATATTAGAGGGTTTAAGTGATTAAATGAAAAACCTCAAAAGATAATTCTCCCTATTGATGTCATAATTTTCTGTTAGTCTTTTTGACGTCTGCGAGATGTAAAAAATCTAAAATATGACCAAATGCTAGAGTTTCAATGGTTTTTTTTTTCTATGAGATGTTAAAACATTTTGTATAATTGCATTAGATGTTGGGGAATTCAATTAAAATTTACTCTGTACCATTTGTTATAATTACAATAGACGTGAGGGAATTCAATTGAAATTTACTCTCTATATAGTATGTAGAGTACTTCAAATCTTTTACAATCTTTTAGGTAACATAGAGGTATAAAAGGAATGGGATAGACCTAGATCAGACAGAGTGGGAGCAAGAGCGCAAAACCGGTAACATTCAAAAATATTTGAGAGCGGGGAGTGCTTTTGTGAGCACCATATTTTTAAAAAATAAAATAATATATACGAATATATTGTAAATGAGTAAAAAAAACCTTAGTTAAAAAAAACAGTGAACTGTGAAGAATAAGACGTTTAAAAATCTTTGGCCTGAATCTCACATCAATAAAATCACAATGGAAACCTCTCGTGCCTATAAAAGGTTGTAGCCCTTTTCTTCTGTCATTCAACCTTCTCACTTGCTTTTTCATGTGGCAGTCAACTCGAAATCGTTTAATTAAGGGAGTACAGGTAGTGTGGCTAATTAATGGAGTTTAAAATTTAATAAAATAGTTTTTTTTATTTGCATAAAGCTAACAGCGAATTTGTTTGCACGAATTTGCGAATTCAAATAAATGAATTCACGAATTTGTTACGAATTCACTCCCAACTCACAGATTCACGTGCGGAGCTTGGGAATGTGAGTGTATACAGACAAATCGTGTCTCAATGATAGACTCTATAGCCAAACCACTTCTTCTTATTTTTCATTTCTCCCCTTTTTTTCCCATTATTAAAATATTAGGTCAAGCAAAGGCTAATGAAACCGTTCGTCCCACTCTGATCCCGACCCTTGTATTTTTAGAAAATTATTTATTATTGTGCTAAATTAAGAAAGATGAAATAAAGTAATTTTATGATAGTAGTTATATAAGTCACATGAAATGAGTTAATTTGATGAGATCAATACATTGTTATTAAATAATTTATAATTAAAAAATATCTAATACTTGATAAGGGAAAGTTTTCTAAACACTATCTCTCTTAAATTGATTGTTATAATATGTAGTAATCATAAATTTAAAGGACATAGTATTAATGTAGACTGTGAATAATAAGGAAGCAGTCATCTCTTCATCTCAACCTTTGCAGCTGTAGACTTTATTATTGAAATACTATGTGGGACATCAGCAATGATATTTTTTTATGAATCGTGTTGAGAAGACACTAACCGGAGCTAGTTAGAAAGTGACCAATTTATCAAGAATTGAATTCAGAACGCCCTCAGTAAGCCCTGCCCAATCTGACGAGAACCCACCCTTCCTATAGAAGTTTTTGATACAAAATTTTTTGTTTTTTTAGGGAACGGGAAAATTTCATAATCTGTTCTCAGAGAGTAAATGCACATTTATGTTGTTCAGGCTCGTAACTCTGAGTAGAACTAATGGCAAACCCGGGTGTATGAACAGGTCCCTCAACTCATACACCAGTTCAATTAAGACTTACGTTTCGTCGGGGACTCAAGACCCACACCAGAGACTTGGATACGGTTCGTCCAACACTGAGGTCTTGTCTTATCAAACAGCCGCACTTTTGCGCCTAGAGGACTTCGAACCCTGATCTCCCATTGGAAAAGCAAAATTAGATGATCTATATATAAATATATGGTCGTGGATAGTGTTTGAAAAGCTTTCTTCATCCTCTCGTCATATTTTACCAAATGACTCAAATAACTATTAATAAACTCTGGCTAAACTCAACATTTCTTTAAGATTATTTGTAAAACATTAAATTTGCAATTCAGTAATTGTTACAATATTTTTGTCAACTTATAAAATAATGATCGGGAGAGAGTAAAAGATAAAAAAGGAGATTAAGAAAGGGGGATGATAGCCCTTGCATCGCATGGGGTCGAACACTATATATATATATA
>CAUOFW020005214.1:191971-254917 GCA_963454935.2 Ilex paraguariensis | reverse complement strand
TATATATATATATATATATATATATATATATATATATATATAATAAAGTAAAATGATTTTTGAATTTTGGAGACAAACGGCTCAGATCGTTTCGTAACTAAAAAAGTCATCATCCAACGGACTGCGTTATCTCAAACTGTCTCGAGCTATTGACGTCTCAGATCGTTTTAATCCGACATACTATATTAACTGTTTTGAAATATTTTTGCTGCTCAAAATTTATAGTTTCCAAAATTGATATTCCAAAATTTAATTTCTTCAAATCTTTTCCTTAAATCAAGCAAATCTCTCTCTCATTCCTTTGTATCTTTCTCTCATGCTCAATTCACACAAAAAATATCAATTTTTTACAATATTTTTCTATGTATCTCTCTCTATCTCATGAAAATATTAAAGTGTCTAATTCAAACAAATATCATATCTCTCTATAGATAAATAGTATATATCACAGAGAGAGATAGTATATTACGAAAATATTCATTTGTATCTCTCTCTGAAGAAAAATTATGTAATAAATATTAGATAGATAGTATATATCACGAAAATATTCCTATGTATCTCTCTTTTTCATTAAAGCAATACTACAAACACGAATCATATATATTCAATAGTCAATTTTATTTTTTTTCACAATCAATAAAAAAAATATAACTTGAAAATATGCTTAACATGTAAAATATACAAGATAAAATTTAAGCTATTAGGCAACTCAGGTATCAAGAGATATATTGAAGAAAATATATTTAACATTTAAAATATACAAGATTAAATTCATAAACAACACACGAATCATACAAATTTAATATTTAGTGAACAACACAAAATAACAATATTTACTAAATAATCCAAATCTAAATACCCAAGAAAAATGATACAAAATTACAAGCAGAGAAACGATACAAAATTATAAGCAATACTATGAACACGAATTATACAAATTCAATATTTAGTGAACAACACGAAACAACAATTTTTACTAAATAATTCAATACTAAATAACGTTTAGTTTAAGAAAATATACTAAGAATATAAATAACCAAGAAAAATGATATAAAATTAAAAACACTACTATAAACTTGAATCATACAAATTCAACAGTCAGGTCGTATCTTTTGAAAGTCGATGAAATTTTTGGTAGTTATATTTGATCATTTGACAACATTTATAGACTTAGTTTATTTGTGAGATTATTGTTTTAATTTTTATTCTATTAATTATGAATTTTGTTATTATTTAGATAAAATTGATTATGAATGTTAAAATTGTGGATTTTGAATCATAAATGGAACATTGAATATTGTCAACTGATATAATTTTTCAGATGCTTGAATTATTATGTTTCAATAGTTACAACATAATTTTCGTGGTGTAACAATTAACATAATTTTGCATGCAGGTTGATGTCATAAAAAATATTAGAGAACTCATTTTGTTCGTCGTTTACTATAATGTTATATTTTAATTTATATTTATGAATGAACAAATATTTCTAACTAATTTATGAGTAGCAATTGCTAGTATATAATAAAGTAAAACGAATTTGAATTTTAAAGACAAATAGTGGTCTACATCGTTTCATGATAAAAAAAAGCATCATTTAACGGATGACGTTATCTCAAACTGTCTCGAACTATTGACGTCTCAGATCGTTTTAATCTGACGTACCACATTTAACTCATTTGAAATATTTTTGTTGCTCAAAATTCATAGTTTCCAAAATTGATATTCTAAAATTTAATTTTTCCCAGATTTTTTCCTTAAATCAAGCAAATCTCTCTCTCTCTCCCATTCCTCTTTATCGCTCTCTCTCACGCTCAATTCACACAAAAAGTATCAATTTTTCACTGTATCTCACCAAAATATTAGATAGTGTCCGATTTAAACAAATGTCACATCTCTTTGTAGATAGATAATATATATCACAAAGAAAGATAATATATTACAAAAATATTCCTCTGTATCTCTCTCTAAAATAAATATTATATAGATAGTATATATCACGAAAATATTCTTCTGTATCTCCATCTTTCATTCAAGCAATACCACAAATACGAATCATACAAATTCAATAGTCAATTTTATTTTTTTTCATAATCAACAAAAAAAAAAGCATAACTTGCAAAAAATCTAATTTAACAAAGAAAATATTCTTAACATGTAAAATAAACAAGATTAAATTCAAGTTATTGGACAACTCAGATATCAAGAGATATATTAAAAAAAATATGATTAACGTTTAAAATATACAAGATTAAATTCATATACAAACATGAATCATACAAATTCAAGATTTAGTGAAAAACACAAAACAATAATATTTACTAAATAATTCAAATCTAAATACCCGATAAAAATGATACAAAATTATAAACGAAATAAACGATACAAAATTATAAGTAATACTATGAATACGAATCATACAAATTTAATATTTAGTGTACAACACGAAGCAATAATTTTTACTAAATAATCCAATACTAAATAACGTTTAATTTAAGAAGATATACTAGGAATATAAATAATCGATGAGTATGATATAAAATTAAAAGCATTACTATAAACTAGAATCATAAAAATTCAATAGTAAATTTTGTTTTTTTCCATAATCAATAAAAAAAAAACATAGCTGAAAAAAAATCTAATTTAACAAAGAAAATATGATTAACATGTACAATATACAAGATTAAATTTAAGTTATTGGACAACTCAGATATCAAGAGATATATTAAAGAAAATATACAAGATTAAATTCATATATAAATACGAATCATACAAATTCAATATTTAGTGAACAACACAAATCAACAATAGTTACTAAATAATCTAAATTTAAATATCCGAGAAAAATGATACAAAATTATAAGCGAGAGAAACAATAAGCAATACTATGAGCACGAATTATACAAATTCAATATTTAGTGAACAACATAAAACAATAATCTTTACTAAATAATCCAATACTAAATAACGTTTAGTTTAAGAAAATATACTAAGAATATAAATAACTAAGAAGAATGATATAAAATTAAAAACACTACTATAAACTCGAATCATACAAATTTAATAGTCATGTCGTATCTTTTGAAAATCGGTTGAATTTTTGATACTTATATTTGGTCATTTGACAACATCTGCAAACTTAGTTTTTTTGTAGGAGTATTGTTTTAATTTTCATTCTATTAGTCATGAATTCTGTTATTATTAAAATAAAATTGATTATGAATGTTAAAATCGTGGATTTTGAATCAAAAACAGAACATTGAATATTGCCAACTGATATACTTTTTCAGATGTTTGAATTATTATGTTTCAGTAATTATAACATAATTTTTGTGGCGTAACAATTTAATGTGGAAATATATTCTATGCATGTAGGTTAATGTTATAAAAAATACTAGCAGACTCATTTTGTTCGTCGTTTACTACAATGTTGTATTTTACTTTATATTCATGTATGGACAAATATTTGTAACTAATTTATAAGTAACACTGTACCTTCAAACACGAACAATTGTCTACATTGGTGTAATATAACTACATTTACACTTGGATCCACTTATCTTATAATGAGTACTAATTATCTCTATATTGGTGCAAACCAACATAAATAAATGAGATCTTTTATTACTAATACAAGGTTAAAATAAATTACTACTAATTTAAACAAAAAAAACATATAAATAAACTACAACTGATACAATTACAAAAAGTAAATTTGTAGTAATCATGGTCACAATGATGCGTAATTACATAAAGAAAAAGTAAAATCAGTGCTACATATAGAATGAGAATACAAAAGAGGTAATAAAAGAAAAGATTTGTTTCTAGAGCAATATAGAATTTAGAGGATGAATTTCATGGTTTTTAAAGAAGGAAAAGGAAAGCGGAGGAGCTTTCTATAGAATTAAGGTGTGAAATCTTAAGTCGTTGTAGGGTTTTGATGTTTTTGTAGGCAAGCGGTTCTGTTGAGTCGGGTTCTTGGTCTGTATTCACTCATAAACCAAACAGACTACTTGTTTGTCTGTTTGCCTCCGGTTCAATCAGTTTGGAGTCGATAATCGGATATTCAATTTTTTTTTTTGTATCTTACAACATATTTATATACATGATTGAAGTGACAAATAATTTTATGTGATTTTAAAATTAAATGAAGATATTAAATACTCGGTATACTTGTGATGAAGCCGTTATTTAAACAGTGATTTTATGAGCATATTTCAGTTATCTAACTCAATTATTTTATTTCATATAGCTTTGTGATATTGCCAACCTTATAAACTTGGAGTTCCCCGTTCTAAATATTTTTGACTACAGTTATCTATGGTGGTCACTTGATGGTGAACTTTATTTTGATTCTGAAAACTTTAGAGATACTATTAAAACTAAAAACACTGCAACATAGAAAAATTGTGCGAAAGCACTGATGTTTATATTTCTCCATCATTATGTTCACAAAGGGTTGAAAAATGAATACATGACTGTGAAAGATCCTTTAGTCCTCTGGCAAAACCAAAACGATAGATTTGATCACCAAAAACCTATCATTTTTTCAAAAGCTAGGCACAAGTGGTTCAACCCACAATTCCAAGATTATAAAACTGTACGAGAATATAACTCAATAATGCATAGAATCACGTCTAAATTAGATTTGTGTGAATAACCTGTGACTGATGCTGACAAACTAGAGAAAACATATTCAATACCTACACTGATCTCATAGCATGTCTCTTAGTAGTTGAGGAGAATAACGAATTACTAAAAAAAAACCATGAAACTCATCCAATTGGCCACCAAGCATTCCTAGAAATAAATGTCACATCTGGGAATGCTTGGTGGAGGCCTAAAGTCCTTCACACCAAATGAAAAATGGAGAAATGCCCCACACTATCAAAAGTAGAACAACCATCCACACCACCAGAAGTGGAACAACCAAAACAAAGAAAAGAAAAAGAAGAGTTTACCGAATAAACTCTCTAAGAAAACTGAAGATGTTTGTTACACATGTGGAACGAAAGGACACTGATCACGTACATGTTTTTATGCCAAAACACTTGCCAGATCTCTATCAAAAGTCCAAATAAAGAAAAAAAATTGATAGAGACAAGTTTTGATGAGGGGACATCAGGAACCGCACTCATCGATTATCCATATAATTTTGCTAATTTGGATATTTCTGATTTTTTTGTGAATCCAAACGAAAATGAAATGGAGAATATAAATTAAGGATGCTATCTTGTATTTTCTACAAATAATTTGAGTTTATGTTTGAAAGTGTTGCCTTTGTATGCATTTTAGAAAATATTCATGTCTATGTATTTTATTAATAAAATTATGTGTATTTTTCATATAGAGGTATGAATCATGGTAATTCATTGGTTAACTTCAAGGAGAAATATGGACATATATGTCTAGCAAATAGTGCTATGACTCACACAATTTTTCGTGAAAGAAAATATTTCTCTAAACTAATAATATCTAAAGTTAGTTTAAATAAAATATCAGGTCCCGTAGTCTTGATTGAAGGCTCTGGCAGAACAAATATGATGCTACTCCAAGAAACAAAACTATTTATTAAAAATGCATTATACTTTAATAGATTCAACAAAAATTTACTTAGTTTTAAATATATACATCGTAATAAATATCACATTGAAAAGACAAATGAGTATAACATAAAGTACTTATACTTCATTTCTCTTGTATCATGCGAGAAAGCATGCATTAGAAAAACTATGTACTCTCTTTTGGGTTGTACAATACCAAAAGAAAATTTGTAGAACCAAATATTATGATGCATTAAAAGTGATCTAATCCAAATAATTTTATGTTTTGGCATAACCGTCTTAGTCATCCAAGATCAATAATGATTCGTAAGATCATTGATAAATTCACGTGGACATTCTCTAAAGAACTAGAAGATTTTTTTACCAAGTAATTATTCATGTTATGCTTGTTCATAAGGTAAATTGATTGTCAGACCATCTTCTTTAAAATTAATTTTTGAATCACTTAATTATTTTACAGGGAATTCAGGAAGATATATGTGGTCCATTATACCCTCCAAATGGGTCATTTCGTTATTTCATGATAAATGTTGCCTTGAAAACTATGCATATAAAATTTTAAACTAGGGTAAATATTAGTAATTAAATTTGACCAAAATTATCCAAAATTCATATTGTGAAGGTCTTATTTTTTTCCCAATTTGATCAATTTTAATTATTGAAAATGTAACATCAACTATTTGAAAATGTAATTTAATAGTTGATAATTGAAGTTGACAGCTATATGAATGAAGAAAAAAAATACAATTTTACCCTCTAAACTATGGATTTAATTTTAATTGACCCTTTATATTATTAAATTTTTTATATTATTCCCTCAAATACTTACATTGAATTTTGTAATACTCTTGTCGAAATTTGAAAATGAGAGTACCCTCCAAAAGTCCAAAGTCCAAAACCTTATGGTCGGAATATATATACTCGTATCGTTCGGCCTTCTGAATTCTGATCAAATTACAACACCCCGTCCCCAGTTCTACGATTTATACCCTCCTTCTTGATCTCAATTTCCAATTTTTTTTCTTCAGAATCCTCAGAGAAACTGATCTCTCTCTCTTGTTCATCACCAACCCAGAAATCTTTGCCCAACAAGTCCCCATTCTTGATCTTGGCATTTTCTCGAATGCATGGTGTGCTTCGTTTTCGTTAATCATGGAAGATATTCTTGGAATTAGCCCACCAGAGGAAACAACTCTCGGACGCATACTCTCTTTTGTCGACACTGAATCTGCTCTGCAAACCTCTGTGATGTCAAATGGGTGTTGGAAATGCTTCTGGGATACACCCACCGGCCGTCTCGACGCCACAAGAAATCTTTTCAGAAAGCGCGTTCTAGCTCACCGTGATCACTCTCCGATCACCAAACTCTGCTTCGATGCGCTAACAAAAATCGACACAGTTCTTATAGAAAAGTGTATACAATATGCCTTGATCCACCATGTCGAAGAACTCGACATTCGAGCGGTTTGTGATGAGGGATTCGTCGAAATGCCATCCGAATTCTATATTAGCCAGTCTCTGAGAGTGTTAAAGCTGAGCAATGCTACTCCTACCAGATTGATTTTGAAACAAACAGTGGCCTTAACGAATTTGAAGTTTCTTCAACTCAAGAACTTCTTGTTTACGCATCAGAATTTCAATTCACAGATCTTTTCTGGGTGCCCAAATCTTGAATCTGTGGTTTTGCGTAAATGTGTCATTAGTCCTGGCGATAAACTGAAGGTTTTGAATATTTCAGGGCAGAGACTCAAAAAGATAGAGATATTACATGGCAGTTTTCCTTGGGAATATGTTTATGATCAACAAATAGAGATTTGTGCGCCAAGACTCGCTTGTTTTAAGTGCCAAGGCACTGTTCCTGAAGTGTGCTTTAAGGGAGCCATGCCTTGTTTAGACAGTTTGTACATAGACTTGAGCTATCCAAGTTCTTATGAAACGGCTGTTGTGGAAGAGAGAATGGAGACGAAGATGGAGGAGATTTTGATTAACATGGTTGGTGATCTCTGTAACATGATATATATCTTTCTGTCCTGGAAGACCATTGAGGTACTAATGAAATCATGAAACTTCCAATCAATTCGTCTCGTCCAATATTCATGTTGTGTCTCATCCATATCGTGCTGTTTTGTGTCATTATATTTGTGTTGATTAATTATTTAATTATGATAATTCATACAGCGTTCCACTGGAAAAAAATCATTTATATTTTTCTTCTATAATGCCAATAAATAGGTTATTGATGTCTATTACTAAACCCATCCATTTCTTATTTGTATTATATAATCGCATCATTTGTGGGTTCTTATCCCGATAGTTTCATTGACACTTTCCAAACAATGACACCTTTTTGTATTTATGACCAAGTACTTTGAAGCTCAAGTGAAAGTGTCTCTCTGTCTGTCCTATAAAAAGTTTTCATTTAAGAAGTAAATTCTGTCATTTCTTTGACACTTTCCAAGAGATCTTTCTTGGTTTTGTTGTTGTGTTGTAGGGGAGTGTGTGTGTTGGGTGGGGGGGGAGGTGGAAAAGGGGGGACACGGTTTGAATTGAAAAATAATATCCGTCTCGGAACTAATTTATGACATTAGCAATAGTTATTTTCCATTCTTTTTGAGCTGCAACTCAAGTTACTTCAGTTCTATGTTCTGCTTTATATTTGTGAAGTAGGCAATGAGAATATTCTGGGAATAGCGATACACAAAAGGGAAAGATTAGTGTTGGGATCCAATTTATGTTATGTTACTGCCTCCCTTAAATTAAAAAAAAAAAAAAAAGCAAGATGATATTTGCTAAGGAATGTGTTTTTTCTTGTTCCCAGATTCTTAGTAATATTCCCAATCTGTGTGAACGTGGAGCCTCTACATTTGGCAATTTGAGGTCTCAAAGTTTGAGGGCACATAATAAACACACAGACAAGAATGGATCTTTTGATGCTATGATCAACACACCTGGGAGCTCTGCTGGTGAGGAGTCCTTGGTCTCGGATCTCCCCAAGGTATAGACAGATATTGTGGGTGCAGAAAGTTTGTTTCTGTGTTTTTCACATCGCAAAATCAATATAAATTTTTTTATTTTGTGGTCCAATGGGACAAGAAGCATTTCAGGTAGATAAGGTCATATTTCTTGAAGGTTTAAAGAGAGAAATATAATTTCATAACCTCATTTTGTCATGATCTCAGAATAAACTTCAGATATATGATTGCATGACCTCATCAAGTCAGTTACGACTCGTCATCGTCTAATGTATTTATCTTCTTTTACAGCTATTCAGCAAAAAATAACAGGAAAATTTTTTTAGGTTCCTTTCTTCTATCTGCAATTTGCAGAGCTGCCTAACAAGTGATTCCAATTTACAATTTTGTTTTCTTTACTTTTATTATTACATTTAGGTGTAAATTTCTAAAACATTAATGCTTAAAGACTTCCTAGTACAGAAACTATTAGGAGAAGAATTTCTCCAAAGTAGCAATTTTTCCCCCAGCTGGTTATTTATCCATCATTTTGTCATTTACAGGAACACAACCTGCCTACATTTTGTAATTTGAAGTGTCCAAATTTGGCAGCCAACAGTAAAGGGAAAAACTTGCTCAGTGTACCATCACGTGTTATGTCCTACTTACTCCAAAGCTTTCCACATGCAAATTCTATAACTTTCGAGTTTACTGAGGTGCTGATTTATCTTTTCACTTTATTCAGTAATCACTTATATTACTACCTGTTTTTGTTTTTTGGTCAAAAGCCAAAGAAAACAACATGCAGGAAACAGAAAAGCAGAAGAAGAAAGGGGAGTTAGCTTTAATGTCTCAAGTTCGTGTTATATTTCTTTCTTTCAGGTCTCATCTGATGAAGAAGACTAATGAGAACTGGTGGGTGTTGGCTCCATGACATATTAGCAGCACTTGAGGATAGGTATATAGGCTTTGGTCTTTTGCACTCTGTCAAGAATGCTGCTTGTTGGAGAGAAAATGGTCAGTACTTCTGATATTGGTGATCTAATCTTTGTACTTAATTTCATAGCCATAGTGTTAAAAGTAGGAAATGTCCCTTTGAACATTCTTTCCTGATGGGGATCATAGGTAATATAGGACCAGCTAGGTTTACATGAACTGTTGAGTTTTGACAGTTTGTGCTTGCTGTAAAGTCATTCATGATGTAGTAGCTAGTAGGCTTAAGAAATTTGCATATCTTTGTTCCTTTCAGTTGAATTTTTCAATCGTCCAATTGTTTAAAACAATGTATTCCCTTAGTTAGTTCCCCATTTAATAAGTAAAAAATTTCTTGGTTTTAGTCCCCAGTGCAATTCCTACAGCTGCAAGAATGAATGCTCAGTAATTCTTTGCTGCATTACCGATAGATCTTTATGTTTTAGCTATACCAGCAAAACAGGTAGCATGAGAGATGGAAGAGCAAACAGAGTAACCGGGCTTATAGAATCAGAATGAGCAAAATCCATTTAGAACATCCAAGGACATAAAAAGAAATTGAATAGCAAAAGTTAATGAAAACAGATCTGATACAATAAGCAGAGGAGGTGGGATGATCATAATTCAGAAACTAAAAGAACTGGAAGCATAAATCATTGAGGGAAGGAGTGGTAATTTAAATGCCTTATCTTGAATTTGAGCTAACATAAAACTTGAGTTTCTCCAACTTATTGCAAATCAAGTGGGACAAATCAATGTCACAGTGTCTTGTGCCTCTATATCTCCGTGGCTGTTCTCTACAGAATCCTGGTGAAAAATTAGTACAGTTTGGTTGCAAATGAGCCGTTCTTCCTTTGCTTATATAAGAAAACCATATCATATAGCATGTGGCGTGCAATACTGTTTTGAAATCCCTCTTCCTCTCATCTATACAGAACCCATGTAAAGTAATCTAATATTTCCAAGAAAAATGATTAGACTAACCTTGTTTTTAATGAATGATGTTATAGTTCTTCTCAGTGGATAAGGATGTCACAATGCATAATTGAATTTGATCAAAATTGAAATCAAGTCACCTAAATCTATTCTGAATCATTGTTTGATTGATCTCTCTATCTCATTTTCTCTTGTTTAATTGAATTTACGACATGTTTAAGAATGAACTCCATAGTACAGGTTAACTTTATCGGTTCTAGACCAAGGATTTTTGTGAAGTCAAATTCATGCTATGGCCTATACACCACTGGCTCAAGCTTAGTGCCGGAACAACCAACTTTTACACCACTGAGATCACAATTATATTACAAAGATATTAAGCGACATTTTTTCTGTTTTTTTTTTTATTTTTCTTTCAAAGCTTCTTCTAGCACAACAAATATAAATCTCATTGAATTTGAATTCTGCAAAAGAAAATGAGAAGAATGACCAATGCGTTTTCTCCATTTCATCTAGAGTTCTTCATCAAGGTGGATGTTGTTGGAGAGAAAGTTGTCAGTATTTCTACTTGTGATATAGGTGATCTCGTTGTTGTATTGAAACTTATAGGCTCGGATAGTGTTAAATGTAGGAAATGTTCCTTCAAACATTATAGAAAGTAGGGTCGAGTTAGTCTTACTTCTCGGATCCTTTGTGCCCAAGTCATTCATGAACGTAATACAGTAAATGGTGAGAATTATGGGAGATTTTACACCCTTTATATTTCATGTTGCCAAATCTCGAAATTTTCAGGGTCTGTAATTGTCAAAATGTACAATGCGGGAGCATAATCGTACAAGAAGTCTAATGCTTGGTAATTTGTTTAACCTTTAAGTNTTGAAATTTTCAGGGTCTGCAATTGTCAAAATGTACAATGCGGGAGCATAATCGTATAAGAAGTCTAATGCTTGGTAATTTGTTTAACCTTTAAGTTGTTTTGATTTTGATTTTTCATTTTTATTTTGGCAAGTTTCAGATTGCGGGCATGCCAAAGTCCAAAAGGACTTAATTATTAAAAACACTACAACTTTATCCATTCGAACTAGCGTGAGCCGATTGAAATGAAGTGTAAGACTACCTTTATGTTCTTTTTTTGCTTTGGAGATTAAAGACTTAAAACTATTTCTAACAAACCATAAAACCCCAAAAAAAAACGACAGATTGCAATTGGAACAAACAATAAAGTAAATAACAAAGCAGGATTGTGGTATGAACTACTTAATTTTTTTTTTTTTTTTTGCTTTATGAATGAAAAAGGGTGAGGCAAGGAAGAGTGTTCAACAACCACCCCGTTAGACTCTCATCGATGAGATTACAACGTTCCTGACCGCGCCTAGAACACCTCTCGAGATTAGACTTAACAAGGCTAACATAGCGGCTAATCACTGAACCCTAATGAAAACTCTAGGACTCGAACTCCCAACCTTTGGATGAGGAGTAAAGTCGGCACCACCACTAGACCACCTTAGTCGATGGTATGAACTAATGTATTTAAATTGAAACTAAAAGAACTTACTGGAGTGATGATGAAAGTATTAAGTAAACCAAAACAATCGTAAACAGTGCATACAAAAGCTTTGGTGTGTTGTTTATGGTGGTGTTGATCGTTAGATATGTAATATGATTTATTTTAATTAAGCGGGTTAATATGTATTATAAATGAGTACTCGTTGAGTTGAATATTTATCTTTTTATTAAATAACACAAGTAATAAAATTAAATAAATATATTAATATACCAAAAAATACACACATTATTATACCAAAAAATAAATACATATATACTAATACGCCAAAAACACACACTAATACACCACTCATGACCCACAGGGCGACCCACAACCCATAACCCCATAGACTAGCCCATGGGTTGACCCACAACTCATGGGTCGACCCATGACCCATGGACCAACTCATTGCCCACAATCGACTCGACTCATTATTTGTGTATTTTTTTTTATTAAATGTGTTTAATTTTTGTGTTCGTATATATGTGTATATTTTTGGTGTATTAGTGTAATTTAATGTATTAATGTGTATATTTTTAGTATATTATTTTGTGTGTTTTGATATATTAATGTGTGTATATATTTGTATTTTGGTGTACTACTAATATGTGTATGTATATTTTGATGTACAAATGTGTTTATTAAAAATTTTAATTATTTTATAGATTAATCGGTTTAACCGAACCTGTTATAAATTCAACCTATTATAACCCATTTATTACTTAAGTGAAAAATATATTGAGTTTATTTTAGCCCAATTCAATTTAATCCAACTTATAACCAACTCAACCCATCCATTCGCCACCTCTATTTGCAGGTATGTTTTCCCGTTTGTTTGTGTGAAGGATCAAATTGAAATAGAAGGTAAAATTTAGAGACCAACTATGATATATACCCCCCTTTTTTTTTCTATATCAATAACACCGCGACACATAATGTTGTTATACTTTATTCTTTCAACCAAGATTGATGACTATAAACTATTTTTCAATATGATACTCAAAAGTATTTTTTTTACACCATAATCTTATTTTTAATACCATTATTATAGATAATATTAGAAATAATATTCCTCTTATTGTAATATAATTAACGGTAAATATTCTAAAAATATATGTTTCTGCCTCATAATTAATTTTTTTAAACAATTTAGAATGTTTAATTTCTATGTACTTTCATCTTCCCTAGGCTAACAACGTTGTTCCATCCTTGCTTGGAAATTTTACAAAACAAAAACAAAAACATTTTGGACTCAAATATAACTTTCTTCTAAATATTTGCCTTTGTTGAAACTATGCCGAATGCTCAAATGAAAACTTTAGCTTTTGATTTGCTCCAACACTGGTCTTATTGGGTGCTGTAGTTTTGACTGGTTGGTATACACCTCTGTCTCTGTCTCTCTCTCTGCTTTTGTTTGTGCACCAGTTCTTCACTTCTACCCAAACCAGTTACTTCAAAATCCTCATTATGGTTCAAGTTTAGCAATTACCACACAACAGAAGATATGCCCCCTCAGTCCTTAGGTTAGTTCTACAATTCCTCCACTCACCAGTGCATTGCTAATTAGGAATTTTGTTTTTGGGTAAATGTCAACTAGGAATTGTTTTTCGAAAAGTTTTATGATGTGTTAATTTCTTCGAAAAGGTTTATATTCCCTGAAAATTAGTAATATCTGCATTACAACCAATTTTTTATTTGTTTATTATATACTGTGTTATAATTTGATGCTAACCCATTTCATACAAGAAAACATCTCTTGGTGCTAATCTATCAATTGATTAACAATTATCTTCCTTTTTGTTATTTTATAATTTAAGCTTCAGCACAATATTAAATATTTCTTTTTTCCAAATATAGGTTTGTTTCTTAGCATGGATGTTTGTTTCATTGGTATGGGAGGAATAGGTAAATAAATTGGTATGACCTTTTGCACCTGTTCACGCTTTGTAATATTTTCTTTGCGTTTTCTCTGGGTATGTGTTGATGTATGAAGTTTTAAGCCCATTTTTTTTTTCTTTTTATTGTTAAATTCTAAAAGTAAGGACATAAATGTCAAGTAAAAATTGACAAACCGTTGAAAAACACTGCATTGTGGCTGTGGATGCCCACTTCCCATTAATTCATTGAATGACATGTCTCCCACATTTCTACTAATACTGCTGAAGTTTATCTATAAAAAGACTTCAAAGTGTTGAAAATGAAATATATTGTGCGGGAATAAATCCATGGAAATGGTCACCACCTTGTACGGATGGAGACGGTGGCAAAGAAGCCTTTGTTAAACCTGCAAGACAAGAGAAAATCTAGGTGAACCAATGATTGGAGGTGGTTAAAGGGATTTCGATGATTAAGTCAGCAAACAAGTCGAAGATATGTATAGAGTAAATGTGTTGGGATTGAATTCTCATACATAGTACTTGATACCTTTATTTATAGTGATATTGGAAGAGATGTTCCACATAGTCTCGAACTTTAGGATGTGATAGGGTGGATCTCATCACCAATCCCCTAGATGCTTGAGGAAGAATCATACCAGGATGATGAGTCCTAGATTGTAGAAAGAGATGTGCTTGTTGGGAGGCTTTGTTTATCAATAGTCCCTTGATACTCGAAGTACAGTTTTGCTAGGATTCTAGGTCTTGGGTTAATCCTTAACTGAATAGGACTTGTCCGTGGCTGCCTCTTGGGCTAACCCACGCGTGACCTTCACGCCGAATTATGGCTGCCTGTCAGCTCATGTGCCAATCGGCACTAGCAAATGGTGAGCTGGCTCTTGCTTGACCCATCTTGTGTCTTGGTTGAACTTAGTGGATTGTTAGAAGGAAGGACCTCGCTTTAGTAACTGCCTCGAAGTAGTAGTGCTTTACTATTGTCGGTCGACATTGGTGCCTATATGCACTAGCAATGAGAGCAAGAAAGGAAGATAGAGAGAGAGAGAGAGAGAGAGAGAGGAGGAGGAGGAGGAGGATGTGGGCAACTACTATAAACTCGAGAAAAATTTAAAATTTTTTACTCTCAAACCACAAGAATTTTTCTATATGAACATAAGTTAGAATATAATAATCCAACACATATGCAAGGTACACATTTATCATAATAACAAATTGTCAAGAAACTCAAAGAACACAAAATTACCTAAACTATTATCTATAAGTTTTCAAAGCAACTACCACCTAAGTGATTTTTTAACATCAAGTAAACACCTAAATCATGCAATCAACACATAAAAAGGCAAGGAAACTTAAATATATTTCTCACTTAGCAAAATATCATACTTAAAATAGTTTTTCTCAAATCGAGGGAGTTGTGTTCACTGTGTAGCCGAATTGATTAGTAAAAATATAGTCCTTGTTGAGAGGAACAACTTCCTAGAATGAAGTCTTGCATGAATCTTGGCTTAGGAGTGTGTTTTGGTGGCTTGAAGCTTAAAGCTTGAAGAACCTAGAATTTTTCTTTACTTTTTCTCTATGAACGTGTTCTGCTCTTTCTCTAGACCAAAAAATGATATTTTTACACTAAAGGGGTTGTATTTATAGTGGAGGGGCAAAAGTGTAAAATGATATTTTTGCCCTTGTGAATCTGGGACCTCATTACACTACAACATGTCCTGAAACGCCTCAATTCGACATTTTGCTTTTAACTAAAGTTCTTAAATCTATTTTAAATAAAAAATTTCAAAAAAATAGATTTTCGCTTGTGGCCGGTTCCACCTGGGATGTCCTTTTGGTCCAATTTTTGAAACTGTTTTCATTTAGACTCAAATTCACAAAATAAGTTTATTTTAACATTCTAAACATGTTTCTCTCTTATGATAGATTCAAATTATGCTCCTAGACATGACATGAAACTTGATCATATGTTTAATTATTGAATTGTGCCTCATATTCATGTAGACAAAGTGTTGTGAATTAGAAGTTATGCTTTACTTTATGAATGAAGCAAATTTTAAGTTATACGTCATGTGTTGATGAAATGTTCCATAGAATTTACATTGAGAAAAATGAAGGCATCTTGACATACATGAATCCTTGAAAACATGGTGTGGGTTAAGCATTTAGTGCTATACATTATGAGGGTGTAGATCATATGGTAAAAAACCCAAAATCTAGCCAATGATAGTACTTGCGGGCTGATGGGGGTGGACCGTGAAGCGAGACATGGGTGGTATAGAGTTGCATATGTGTGTCATGCATATTGACATTGTATAGCATTGAGGAATTACAAGGTTGTAACTTTTAAAATGCACACTTGCACATGTCACGCCTTAAATTTGTTTCTAGCATTACCATTTTGTCATACAAGCAGTTGAGCTGACCCATTCGTGGGATATCATATTATAGATGAGACTCCCGGTACTTGAGACTTGAGGAAGTCTTAAAGGAAGGAGAGGAAAGAGCTTGAATGAACATTTGGCCCTTAGGGCATATTTTGTATGTATGATTATAAGCTCAAATGACTTGTATTTCAGTTTGAAAAAGTAGTGAATTATAGGTCATGAGCCATTTTAAAGTGTAAGANGACCCTTAGGGCATATTTTGTATGTATGATTATAAGCTCAAATGACTTGCATTTCAGTTTGAAAAAGTAGTGAATTATAGGTCATGAGCCATTTTAAAGTGTAAGAGTGTAAACCCAATTGATATGTAGGATATTTTTATTTAATGAGTATTATATGTGTATATTGAGTCAATTGGATGTGTATGTTGAAAATAAGGGATGTATGTTTAACTTACATGGATTGTGGCCATCGAGTGAGGGTGAGTTGTGATATACTTATACATACGAAGTATTGTAAATATTAAGTGAGAAAAAGACTTGGAAAACAAAGGAGGTTATGTTGAAATTTTATGAAAAATTAAAAANTTGAGTGAGGGTGAGTTGCGATATACTTATACATACAAAGTATTGTAAATATTAAGTGGGAAAAAGACTTGGAAAACAAAGGAGGTTATGTTGAAATTTTATGAAAAATTAAAAACTTGTTTAGTGTGTAAAACACATTTTAAGTATGTGGGAAGGATGACAAAAGGATGGAGGGATTAGAAACCTTGAACAAATAGGCTAAAAATGGAAGGAAAGTGACTTGAAAAACTTCGAAAAAAAAGGGAAAATGTGGAAAATGAATGAAAAATTAAATTATCCAACCTAATGACATTTCATTTACTTTTCTTCTTTATTTTCACTCACTTCCTGGGTTTGTGGAAATTCGGAACATGACAACTTGGTATCAGAATGTATGTTCGAATACCTAGAGACTGTGGGGTATTGTTGAACACGATAGAGCCGTGACACATGGTTTTAAATTTTAGTGAGCATTATGTTAAGTGTAAGAACTTGTTTGGTGTATGTTAAGACATGTTGTGGTTGTTGCTTGTGAAGTGTGAGTTGTTGATATGTATATGCTTCATGTTCTTTAAATGTCTATGTCTAATGTGGAAAGAGGTATTAATTTTTTTTCTTCTTAGATTTGTAGACACATGTCACCAAAGAGAACTTCGGCTAGACCTGTAGTACCTAGGTGTGGTAGGCCTAGAATGGCTGCACCACCGCGGCGTGGTAGGTCCCGAGCTGCTGCTCCTGCTTATAGCACAGCTGAGGAGGTTGTCGCTCCTACTCCTATTCCTGCACCTACCCCAACAGAGGAGGTGGAGCAGATCATTGGCACTAGAGATATGACGATCATTGTACAGAAGTGTTTTCGAGCCATGCAGGAAACCAGGACTACAAGTGGCAAGACCAGGGATACCTTCGTGATGAAGGTATTTTAGAGGATGAGACCTCTTACATTTGTTGGACAGCCCAACCTTCTAGTAGTCGAAGAGTGGTTAGAGAAGATCACCAGGATCCTGGACTCACAGGAAATCATGGAGCCGCATTTAAGGATCAGGTGTGCCTCCTTTCAGTTTACAAAGTTGGCTAGTCAGTGGTGGAGAGTAGCTGTTGATCGGATAAATAGTTTCAGGGAGGGATGAGATGTCTTTATGGCCATGTTCAATGACCACTATTTTCCTAAGATTGCACGGATTGGGTATATGGATGAGTTCATGACTCTCCTACAGCGAGACATGACGGTGACTCAGTATGAGTCTCGGTTTACTACATTGGGGAGATTTATCTCACATGTTATTTGAGAGGAACGCCTGAGGGTCCTTTACTTTGTTAGGGGGTTGAAGACTTCCATTAAGGATAGACTGGCAGACCACATTATTGAGACCTACGATGACGTAATGGTCAGGGCCACCGAGGTTGAGAAGGAGTTGACCGATCTTAAAGGGATTAGAGAGTCCTAGACGCAGAGTGAGGCAGTTAAAGCTCAGACTTCTATATTTGTCCCAGTTTACACTGGTAGGGGACCTGCGAAGAGGTACATGACTCGTGCTTCTTTTGCACAAACATCGTAGCAACCTGCCAGTTTTTAGCCCCTCGACCTCCTATGCCTATTACTTTCCAGGGAGGAGTACCTCAAAGGCCCCTTATTTGTTATCAGTGTGGACAGCCTGGCTATAGAATGACCGATTATCCCTAAAGAGATCCCAGCCAGGGGCATGGAGCTGGATTAAGTCAAGGGTCATTTGCACCGCCGATACAAGGTCAAGGGTGGATAGCTCCATAACTTTACTACACCTGTCACCAAACGGGACATGTTAGGGCCAACTGTCCTTAGGGGCAAACTTCACAGAGCTCACAGAGACCACATTACTATCAGTATACTCAGGTGCCTATGTCACAGCCACAGTTAGGCCATAGACCTCTGGCACCATATTTCCAGTCTGCACCGTCCGCATAGAGTGTTGGAGCTTCCGGACAGAGCGGAGAAGGTCAGCAGGGATAGAGAAGGGGAGNTATGTCACAGCCACAGTTAGGCCATAGACCTCTGGCACCATATTTCCAGTCTGCACCGTTCGCATAGAGTGTTGGAGCTTCCGGACAGAGCGGAGAAGGTCAGCAGGGATAGAGAAGGGGAGGTAGGCAGGGTCAGACTACTCAGGGTTGTGTTTATGTAGTGGCCATACCAGAGGCATCTACTTCTGGACCTTCAGTGGTTCGAGGTACATTCCTTGTGTTTAGTTCATGGACCAGCGTACTGATAAACTCAGTTGCATTTCATNGGTTGTGTTTATGTAGTGGCCATACCAGAGGCATCTACTTCTGGACCTTCAGTGGTTCGAGGTACATTTCTTGTGTTTAGTTCATGGGCCAGCGTACTGATAAACTCAGTTGCATTTCATTCATTCATATCTATCATGTATGCCATGACATTGGGGTTGGACATAGATCGTTTAGACCCACCATTGCGTGTTGAAACCCCAGTTGGGGGTAGTGTAATATTGATGAGTATCTATAAAGATTGCTCAATAGAGATAGTTGATCACATCCTTTATTTTGACTTCATTCTACTTGACATATCTTGTTTTGATATTATTTTGGGGATGAATTTGTTGTTTGCTTTTCGGGTGAGTATAGATTGCTATAGAGGGAGAGTGATAGTGTGTACTCCTAAGGGAGATAGTTTTTATTTCACCAGAGATCATGAAAATTTCTTAGCTCCACTCTTGTATGAGTCAAGGAGTTGGGGAGATCATAGTTACGTGTTGGCTAGTTTGGTAGCAAATGGGAGTGGTACTACAGAGAGTGTGCTACCACCCATCATGGATGAGTTTCCAGATGTCTTCCCGAATGACTTGACTAGTCTACTGTCGAGAAAAGAGATAGAGTTCACGATAGAGCTTATCCCAGGCACTATGCCTATTTCCATTCCATCTTACTATATGGCTCCAACTGAGTTGAGAGCTGAAGGAGCAGTTGACTGATTTGTAGGATAAGGGTTTTATTCATCCTAGTATTTCTATGTGGGGTGCTTCAGCACCATATGTGAAGAAGAAGGATGGGCCATTGCGTTTGTGTGTGGACTACAAGAGGTTGTGTTACTATCAAGAACAAGTACACGTTGCTGAGGATAGATGACTTGTTTGATCAGCTTAGGGGTTTGAGATGTTTCTTGAAGATTGATTTTAAATCGAGGTATCATCAGTTGAGAGTACAGGAGGTGGATGTGGCGAAGCATCTTTTTGCACTCGTTATGGCCATTATGGGTTCGTGGTTATGCCATTTGGTGTGATGAATTCTCCGGCGGCATTCATGAACTTGATCCATCGCATTTTTAGTTCTTATTTAGATTAGTTTGTTGATGATATTTTGATTTATTTACCTTTTAAGGATGAGCATGCCTTTCACCTGCAGACTGTGTTACAAATTTTGAGGAAACATCGTTTATTGGTTAAGTTCTCAAAGTGTGAGTTTTAGCTTCATGAAGTGCAGTTTCTAGGTCATGTTGTATTAGATAGTGGGGTATCTATGGATCCTTCTAAGATTGACGTTGTTATGAGTTGGGAGAGGTCAAAGAGTGTGTTTGAGATTTGGAGTTTCTTGAGATTGATAGGGTACTACTGTCAGTTTGTGGGGGGTCTTGCCGCCCCGATGACTAGTCTGACGCGCAAGGGCATTAGATTTGAGTGGATAGATGACTGTGAGTATTCATTTCAGGAGCTGAAGAAGAGGCTGAATTGAGCACCTGTCCTAATTATACTTGAGGGAGGTATTTGCTATACCTTTATTGTGATGCTTCACAATAGGGATTATGCTGTGTATTAATGCAGGAGAGTAGAGTGATAGCCTATGGTTCTCGTTAGTTGAAGAATCATGAACAGAACTATCCCACACATGATTTTGAGTTAGTTGTCGTCATTTTTTCACTTAAGAGTTGATGACACTACTTATATGGGAAGAGGTTCGAAGTGTTCTCAGATCACAAAAACCTCATATACATTTTCACGCAGAAGGACTTGAACCTTCAGTAGAGCAGATGGATGGAGTATATGAAAGACTATGACTTTGACCTTCAGTACCATCCTAGGAAGACCAATATCGTAGCAGATGCACTTAATAGAAGATCAAGGAGCACTGTAGCTAGCATTACTATTAGGGAGTGGGAGATGATGGGAGACATTGGTGAGTTTGGCTTAGACCTTGCTGAGTCTGAGGAACACACCACACTATTTAATATTTGTGCACAGCCTACACAGTTGAGCAGGGTTATTGAGACGTAGTTTACAGGACACAGAAGCAGGTTAGATTCGAGCACGAGCTGCAAGTGCCGAGGGATTTAAGGGATGGACAATTTATTCTGACCTTAGCTTGAGGTATATGGGTAGAGTCTTTGTTCCAGAGTCTGTTAGGACTGATGTCCTTAGAGATTTTCATCATTCACGCCTAACAATACACTTAGGGGGCACTATGATATACCATGATTTATGCTGCTAATATTGGTGGATTGGGATGAAGGGGGATGCGGTGCAGTTTGTATCAAGATATCTCACATGCCAATAAGTTAAGGTTGAGCACCAGAGACTTGGGGGTTTGTTACAACCATTGCCAGTGGCCGATTGGAAGTGGGAGTTTGTTACTATGAATTTTGTGATGGGTCTTCCGAAGTCACTTAGAGGTCATAGTGCAGTTTGGGTTGTTGTTGACAGGTTGATGAAGTTCGCACGTTTCCTATCGATTAGAGTGATTGATTCAATGGATGTTCTCAGTAGGTTGTATATCTGAGAGATAGTACGACTACATGAGATTCCTGTTTCCATTGTTTCAGACACAGACCCACCTTTTACTATATGGTTTTGGCAGAGTCTTTAGACAGCCTTGGGGACTCAGCTACTATTTAGTACTATTTTTCATCCTCAGACTGACGGCCAGTCAGAGTGTACTATTCAAATACTTAAGGACATACTTAGAGCATGTGTTATGGACTTCAGGGGTAGTTGGGAAGATCATCTTGCTTTAGTAGAGTTTGCCTACAGGAACAACTATCAGTCTAGTATTGAGATGACACCTTTTGAGGCGTTGTATAGTAGGCCGTGTCATTCATTGGTATATTGGACTAAGGTAGGGAAGGCAACTGCTTTTGGGCCTGACATAGTCCGCGAGACCATAGACAAGATATAGGTGATTAGATAGCGCCAGTTGACAGCACAGAGCCGCCAGAAGAGTTATGTGGATAGGAGGCAACGACCTCTATCATTTGATGTTGGGGGACATGTGTTCCTCAAAGTAGCCCCATGGTGGGATTTAAGGAGATTCGGGCATAGCAAAAAACTGTTACCACGGTTTATAGGACCATTTGAGATCTTTGGGAAGGTTGGTGAGGTGGCCTATAAGGTCGCATTATCGCCACAACTATTTGGGGTTCATGATGTCTTCCATGTGTTGATGTTGAGGAAGTACGAGTCTGACCCTTCACATGTGTTAGATTGGATAGATCTTCAAGTGGAGGTAATGTGTTCTTATGATGAGAGGCCAGTGGAGGTATTAGAGTCGAGGGACAAGGTTTTGCGGGGCAAGATCATCCATTTGGTCAAGGTTCTCTTTGAAACCATCATGGGGTCAAGAAGGCTAGTTGGGAGCACAAGGTTGAAGTCCGCACTAAGTATCCAGATTTGTTTATTCGTAGAGGTACATTTTTAAATTTTGAGACAAAATTTCTTTAAGGGGGTAAAGACGTAGAGATCTGAAAAATGAGAATAAATTTTTCGTTTTGCCGGTAGAGCACTATTCATGCACCATTTTCTGGTAGAGCACTATATATGCATCATTTAAGTATAAGTCATGTTTAGAAGCATAATTTGAGTATGTCATAAAAGAAAAACATGTTTAGAATGTTAAAATACACTCACTATGCAACTTTGAGCATAAACGAAAATAGTTTTAAAAATTGGACAAAAAATGCATCCCAGGTGGAACTGGCTAAACCCGGCCACAAGCGAAAATCTATTTTTTTTTTAAATGTTCATTTAAAATAAATTTAAGAACTTTGGTTAAAGAAAAATGTCGAATTAAGGCTTTTCGGGACGGATTGTAGTGTAGTAGGGTCTTGAATTCATAAGGGCAAAAGGGTCATTTTGCACCTTTGTCTCTCCACTATAAATACAGCCTCTTAGTGTAAAAATATCATTTTTTGGTTTGGAGAAAAAGTAGAACACGTTCATGGAGAGAAAATGAAGAAAAATCTTAGGTTCTCCAAGCTTCAAGCCACCAAAATACACTCCTAGGCCAAGATTCTTGCAAGACTTCCTTTTAGAAAGTTGTTCCTCTTAATAAGGGCTATATTCTCACTGATCGTTTCGGCTGTGAAGCGAACACAACTCCCTCGATTTGAGAAAAATTATTTTAGGTATGATATTTTGCTAAGTTAGGAATAGATTTAAGTTTTCTTGCCTTTCTATATGTTGATTGAATGATTTAAGTGTTTACTTGATGTTAGAAAATCACTTAAGATGGTAGTTGCTTTGAAAACTTAAAATTAGTAGTTTAGGTACTTTTGTGTTCTTTGAGTTTTTTGATAATTTGTTACTATGCTAAAGGTGTCCCTTGCATGTGTGTTGGATTATTACATTCTATCTTATGTTCATGTAGAGAAACTCTTCTTGTTTGAGAGTTATGATTTATTCCATGAGTTAATAGTTTTTGTATTTGTATTTTCTTTGAGAAATTGTGAAAGTAATGAACATGAAACTTGATCATTTGTTTAATTCATTGAATTGTGTCTCACATTCATGTTGACAAAGTGTTGTGAATTTGAAGTTATGTTTTACTTTATTAATGAGATATATTTTAAGTTATACGTCATGTGTTGATGAAATATTTCATAGAATTTACATTGAGAAAAATCAAGGAATCTTGACATACATGAATCCTTAGAAACATAGTATGGATTAAGCACTTGGTGTTATGTATTATGAGGGTGTTGATCCTGTGGTGAAAAATCTAAAATCCAGTCAATGACAGTACTCTAACATTAGCATATTGTCATACCAGCAGTTGAGCTGACTAATTCATGGGATATCATATTATAGATGAGACTCCCGGTGCTTGAGACTCAAGGAAATCTTAAAGGAAGGAGAGGAAAGAAACTTGAATGAACAATTGGCCCTTAGGGCATATTTTTTTTGTATGTATGAGCATAAGCCCAAATAACTTGTATTTCAGTTTGAAAAAGTTGTAAACTATAGGTCTTGGGCTATTTTAAAGTTTAAGAGTGTAAATACAATTGATATGTAAGATATCTTTATTTAATGAGTATTATATATGTATATTGAGAGAACTAGATGTATCTGTTGAAAATAAGGGATGTATGTTTAATTTACATGGATTGTGGCCACCAAGTGAGGGTGGGTTGTGATATACTTATACATATACAGTATTGTAAATATTAGGTGGGAAAAAGACTTTGAAAATAAAGGAGGTTATGTTAAAATTTTATGAAAAATTAAAAGACTTGATAAGTGTGTAAAAAATATTTTAAGTAGGTGGAAAGGATGTCAAAGGGAGGGCGGTTAGAAACTTTGAAGAAATAGGCTTAAAAATGGAAAGAAAGTGGCTTGAAAAAATTTGGAAGAAAAAGGGAAAACATGGAAAATGAATGAAAAATCAAATTATCCAACCTAATGACCTTTCATTTTCTTTTCTTCTTCCTTTTCACTCACTCCCCGGGTTTGTGAAAATTCGGGGCATGATAACTCCACTCCGAAAAACTGCAACGGTGGCCGGAGGACCTTTATTGATAAAGTAAGGTGAACAAGAGAGAGCAATGGTTAGTTTCAGGAGAGATACAATAGATAGGAGAGAGAAAAGCTATGTGTGAGTGTGTAGAGAAATGTAGAGAGATCTCAAGAGGTGTAGAGATACAAAGAGATGTCTCCAGATGTGTAAAGAGATGCCCTCTCATATAGAAAGAGCTTAAAATTTATAGACACGAAGTCTTGGTTAAGACGGTAAGATGAGGACAAATGTACTACTTCTCCAGGTCGTTACAAAAGATTAGTGCCATAAGATGTTGTCTTGATCTTCGAGGGTAAATATCTCAGTAATTGTTCCCCGTGTGTTTTAATTATTCTTGGACTCTTTGAATCTTGAATCTTGAACTGGATTGAATTCACAGACTGGTCTTGACCTGTCTTTTAGCTTATTTGGGCTTGCTTGATTTATTGGGTCTGGCCTAGTTGCATCTGGGCTTGAGGTGTCAAAGATTTTGAGGTCATGAGTGAGATCTTCATCTGAAAAAGGTTTCTTGTTCTCCACGGTAGTGACTTCTTCGACTTTACATTTCTGTCTGTAAAAATTCAGTCCCCATCTTATGTCACCATTGCAATGCCGATCACCTCTTTTCACCTAGGCTCCATGTTTTAGGACTTTACACGCCTTCATAGAATATCTTCATTGTACCCAGGACTTAAAAATCTTGAAAACCCCATTTTCTTCATTCTTTCCTTTAAAGCTGCAAACTTCCTTAGAAGGTGAGGAGGGATTTGGTGGAGAAAGTTTCAATCAAACGGTGGCCCAGGAGGAGATTCTTTAATGGAGAGGAGAGAGGTGGCTCAAGGCAGATCAAGAGTGGGTGGCGCCATTGGAGAGACCCGGCAGTTCGAGGCGTCGACCCAGGTGTTGGGTAGCGCCCTCTCTAAGGTGGCTTATGGCAACTCGGCTATGGTGGAAGCTAAAGGATTTGTCCAAGTGAGGGGTGATGCCAAGGAAAAATGCAAAGGAGGCACTGATGACGATGGAGCACTAGGCTGCACTAGAGCCAAAGCCCAAGCACTGGGCGATACCACTAAGCTTCTGGGCGGCGCCAGCACGTTGGGTGGGGTTGGGAACAGGGCTAGTGGTGGCGACTTAGTCCTGAGCAACGTCGTCGAGGAGGATGGTGAAGTGGGGGAGCATATGGGAGGCGCCTGGGGCGCTGGGAGTGGCGACGTAGGAGTAGCAATATGCAACGCCATTCAGGTAGGCGATGCAAGGCGGGCACTAGACCTAGGCGAGGAAGGCGACGACCTTGGTGGCTCTGATCGCATTGGCGCAGTTAGGCAGACTAGAGGTGATAGCGGGCTAGGCGATGCCAACCAGACGCAAAGGGGAGGTTAACGACGATCAGGCAGTAGCGCTGGGCGTAGAGGCAACGTCGGTGATTAGGAGGTTGCATATGGAGGCTTGGGCGTGCTTGCTCTTCAAACAACTTAGGCCTATCAGCCCTAGCCTCTACTCCATGGACTAAGCTTTAGAAAATCTCCAATTTAAAGTCACGCAACATTATTTCGGGTTAGGTTATCATCTGGATCAAACAAAATTAGACTCCTCAAAAGCCCAAACATACTAGTATTCCCTTGACATTGACCTTGATTCTTTGTTGGTTCTGTTTGTTGGCAAGTACCCACTTTGACAAGGTTATCGTGAGGGAGGCTACTTGAGACATCTAGTGAAGCAAGGGGACTGCTGGAGATAATGGTTCAAAGGTGACTTCCATATTCAGCTCTATTGATTGCGATGATTATATCGCTCGTATTGTATATTTGTACCGTATCCCTTCTACTGTCATGTGTTGTCGGGCGGAGGAGGATTTGTGTGATGACCTGTATATATATTATTCATTATCACATTAATTAGGTCATCTATTATGATTCAATATGATTGAGGTATATTTTATATATATATGTATATAACTATAATTTACATGAAAATGAGTCAAATAACTATAATTTAGGTCAAGTTTCGTAATAATATAATGAACACACACACACACACACATATATATATATATATATATATATATATATATATAAGTCCAGTTGTGGCAGATAAGGGATTTTAGGCGAGAAGTTGAGAGAACTTGGAGCCAGATTAGGGGGTATGTATCGTGTAGTTGAAACTTACCTATTATTTCTAATTTGATAAAATTTAAATTTAAAATATGAATAGATTTCTTAGATCAAATTCTAGGGCTAGTACATCTAAATCTTCAGATTATTCTATACCTCATAGAGTTAATGAAGAAGAATTAGAAGTAGAAGAATCTAAGGCAGACTGAAAAAAATGGAACATTCCTCCGGTTAAGGAAAAATGTATTTACAGCACAACTTGGGTTCAAAAAACCTTTAGTGAAGAACATCAAGTTAAAACTGTTGAACAGGTACATCCCCTCAGAAAAGAAGATGATATCTGTGAACTCCTCAGTAAGGAGACCCTTAAAAAACACAAGACCAAAGGATTCAATTTCATTCACATAGGTCTTGACCAAGTGGCCATTAANAAGATGATATCTGTGAACTCCTCAGTAAGGAGACCCTTAAAAAACACAAGACCAAAGGATTCAATTTCATTCACATAGGTCTTGACCAAGTGGCCATTAAACCACTTATTACCCAAGGCAGAAATGCTGCTGCCTTATTANGTGGTTGCTATCAAAATTTTTGGGTAAGATTTTTTCAGTTATTATTTAGTAATTCGATAGGTTTGAGTCACATAAAGTTGATCTTCACTAAATATTTTTGGATCAAATTCAAGTATCACTATTTTTTGTTAGTTATTTCAAAAATTATTTTAATTTAACTAAGCCCTTATTACTTTTTTTTATTCTAAAATATTATATTAGTTGTTTTGTCACAATACACAGTATCGAATAAAGGTCACGTCAGAGGTATGATTTCTTTTATCTTTACTGTCATTGATGCATCTCATACATATTTGGGGGCTTCATATAAGATCTATTTTTTATATATAATGTATTATTATATCGCGTTAATCATGAGGTCGAACTGAGATTTTATAAATAAATCGCGATCATGCACATGTTATAATTTTTTTTATCGAGACCCTAATTATCTTGTGAAACCAAATTGCATATAAAATATCTTTTTATTTATTTAGTGTTTAATTTTCTACTTGATGTTGGGTCTGAATACGANTGTGAAACCAAATTGCATATAAAATATCTTTTTATTTATTTAGTGTTTAATTTTCTACTTGATGTTGGGTCTGAATACGATATGACTATATTTTATGATTTTGATAAAATTATTATAAATGCACATAATCGTGGGCAGATGGTTAGTAGATGTGTGGTCCTTGCGAGGATTCACAGGATTCCTACTAGTTCTGGGTTCACTGGTTAGTAATATTCGTTGCCGTGNGATATGACTATATTTTATGATTTTGATAAAATTATTATAAATGCACATAATCGTGGGTAGAGGGTTAGTAGATGTGTGGTCCTTGCGACGATTCACAGGATTCCTACTAGTTCTGGGTTCACTGGTTAGTAATACTCGTTGCCGTGTAGCCTGTGTAGCACCACATAAATTTCGGTGTTGGTGTTCCCAGAAAAGCAAGAAGAGCATTGGGTTCCCTATGGTGCAAAACTCCAAAACTTTTCTCTAGAGGCAGTTCATGCGTGGACCAAAAAATTGACGAATCAATATGATCGATATGTGCTAAAATTTATTTATTTATCTGATTCGNTGGTGTTCCCAGAAAAGCAAGAAGAGCATTGGGTTCCCTATGGTGCAAAACTCCAAAGCTTTTCTCTAGAGGCAGTTCATGTGTGGACCAAAAAATTGACGAATCAATATGATCGATATGTGCTAAAATTTATTTATTTATCTGATTCATTATTTGGTCTTATTCCTGCATTTACATGTTGTTTAATTATATTATGTATTGTTTTAAAACCTTGAGAGTCATTGATAAACGTTATCCTGCTGAGCTCATCCCTATCTAACATTTTTGAGAAATATTAAGTCAGACAGGAGGATAAGCTGAAAGGACGAAGGATAAAGACTACTATTATTATTTCTTTTTATAATGTATCAAGAATATTTGAACTGATCAAGTGAGGACTATGTGACCATACGCTGAATATAATAATGCAATGAAGGTTATTATAAGTTATATGTGGTTTTATTCCTTAATCACGCTTGAATATTTTTTTTTAAAAAAGGAAAAAAAAATTGAGGCGTGACAGAGGGATATCAGAGCTTAGAAATTAGATCTTACNATATTTGAACTGATCAAGTGAGGACTATGTGACCATACGCTGAATATAATAATGCAAGGAAGGTTATTATAAGTTATATGTGGTTTTATTTCTTAATCACGCTTGAATATTTTTTTTTAAAAAAGGAAAAAAAAATTGAGGCGTGACAGAGTGGTATCAGAGCTTAGAAATTAGATCTTATATGAGAATTATATATATATATGTGTGTGTGTGTGTGTGTGTGTGTGTGTGTGTGTAGAATTAATATTGGTCTTAATTTACTAATACTAAACATGTTTTGTTACCTATTATGAATAATNAAAAAAATTGAGGCGTGACAGAGTGGTATCAGAGCTTAGAAATTAGATCTTATATGAGAATTATATATATATATATGTGTGTGTGTGTGTGTGTGTGTGTGTGTGTGTAGAATTAATAGTGGTCTTAATTTACTAATACTAAGCATGTTTTGTTACCTATTATGGATAATTTTTTTTTTATATTAACAGAGCTAACTTTTTAATGACTATAGGTATGGCGTCATGGATGACCTTTATATGACCCATAGTAACATGGGCTCCGAGGCAGTCAATGAGTACTGGAATCTTAGAGTCAATGGAGAGGCCTATGCTGTAATAGTTTGAGAGATTCACGATGTGTCCCGAAATTGACCGTTTATACCGATCTCCGAGCAGNTGGCGTCATGGATGACCTTTATATGACCCATAGTAACATGGGCTCCGAGGCAGTCAATGAGTACTGGAATCTTAGAGTCAATGGAGAGGCCTATGCTCTAATAGTTTGAGAGATTCACAATGTGTCCCGAAATTGACCGTTTATGCCGATCTCCGAGCAGAAAAGATTAGTATATCACAGGTTGACCTCGCAGCTAAGGATGGTCCGCCAAGCGCTAAGTATCGAAAGGAACCACAACTTGTACTAAAAAATTCTGAATGGATTTCCAATGCAACAGATTCAATGGCCACCTAGGGTGACTAATGTGGGATAGCCAGTAGAATCCTCTGACCTGAACAATAATGAAGAATATGACCCACAACCTAACGACACCAATGTAGCCCCTGCAGCCGCACCACCCGAAACAAACCACCGTGCAGCCCTGCGGGTTCTGCGAATGTGTCTCTAGGGGGAAAGACATGAAACTTCTTGATCCCTAACTGTATCGTCAGTCTTACAATTCTAAAAAAAAAATTCTATAAATAGTAGTAACTCTTGAAATAGTAGAAATATATATATCACTACATGACTTAGAGGTGACTATCCTAGACTTTTGTTTTTTCATGTATATAGTAAGTGGCATCTAGGATAGGAAAACAAAATGTATTTTAGTTGCTAATCATGTGGAATTAGAGTTGTTTTTTTTGAATTTGATCATAATTTTTAATGCAGTCATAATATCATGGACTATGTATTATAGGATGAAGGGAAACACATCTCATGACCAACCAGAGATGTCCATCAATGATTAGTCCCCTCCAACACTATAGGACACCATAAGTGGCATTTACTAGTGCCCGAGAGAATTAACCATACTATGGTAACACAACCGATAGTTCAGGAACAAGCAAATGTGGCTGAAACATAAAGAATAATGATACTCAAAGAATTTCTACGACAACGTCCCCCTACCTTCTAGGGAAGTGCAGAGCCACTTAATGTAGAGAGGTGACTTTGACAAGTGAAAAAGGTAATAGATGACATGGATATTGCCCTAGAGTTACGAGTTACCTTGGCCTCTTATCTTTTTGAGAGTGAAGCTGATCACTGGTGGAATACAATCAAAAGAATGAGGAACGCAGATTAAATAACGTGAACCACATTTGAGCAGAGTTTGTAAGGGATAAAATTTTCTCTGACTTACTGGAGTTGCAACAACGCAACCTGATAGTCACGCAGTATAAGTCCAAATTTACTGAACTCTCTCGATTTGCCATAGAATTAGTTTTCACTGATGCCAAGGCCAAGTGATTTGAACAAGGTCTTAAGTCTTGTATCCAAAGTCGCCTCGTAGAGCATCGACTGAGGAACTATAAGAAATTAGTGGAAAGAGCTATGCTAGTAGAAAAAGACCTGCAGGATACCCAAAATATCATAAGTCGTTAGCAAGGTAGAGGAAGTTAGACGAGCAATTGTGGCAACAGTAATCACCAATGAATGACCCCATATTGACGGCCAGGGCAAGGTACAAAAGAAAAAAGGAGTGCGAATCAAGGAAAAAATTCTGAAAATTAGAACAGAACATTCAATGATACAAAACGATGTTTTGGGCGTGGGCAAACATGACATTATAAAAATCAGNAAGAAAAAAGGAGTGCGAATCAAGGAAAAAATTCTGAAAATTAGAACAGAACATTCAGTGATACAAAACGATGTTTTGGGTGTGGGCAAACATGACATTATAAAAATCAGTGTCCCTTCACGTCTTCTCAAGGGTTGGCCAATCAAGGCTCTTATCATCCATTCAATCCATCTTATCCCCAACAACTCCTTACCCTACTCAGGCGATAGGACCAATGACCCAAGTTGGACCTTTACAGTCGTTTCCAAATTAGGCACAGTAGAAAAATCCATGAAGTAGAACAGTAGTTACTGAAGGCGAATCTCGAATCTATGCAATGGCTACACCGAAGAACGACGCCTCTAACGAAATGATTGAAGATATCGTTCTTATTTATAATTCTTGGGCATACATTTTGTTTGATCTGATGGCAATCCATTCTTTCATTCTCACTTCATATGCTGTTTCATTAGAGTTAGAATTTGAACCTTTGGGTTGCACATTATGTATAAACCTACCAACGGGGGATTTCTTGAAAACATCTAGGGTATGCCGAAATTGCTTAATCTGAATCGAGGAGAGCGAGTTAATTGTGGACTTAGTTGCCTTAGAAATAATTGGATATGATATAATTTTTGAAATGGACCTACTGTCTTCCTATCATGTCATCATGGATTGTTATAGTAAGAAAATCAAATTTCATGACTCGGGAGATGTAGAGTTTGAATTCATAGGTAAACATCACTTTTCGCATCTATTCTCTACAAGGAACAAAAGTAATTTGGAATTCTTTGTCAACTTAATTGGGAAAGAACTTGGTAATATCACAGCTGATGTCACCTTGGTAGTGTGTGACTTTCCTGACATATTTCCTAAGGAATTACCTAGACTATCCCCACAAAGAAAGATAGAATTTACTATTGAGGTATATCCTGGTATGGAGCCAATATCTATTGCCCCTTACCCTATGACACCATTAGAGTTAAAGGAATTAAGAAAAAAGTTGGATAAACTTCTTTCTGTTGGATTCATTCGACCAAGCACGTCGCCTTGGGGTGCTTCTGTACTCTTCATGAAAAAAAAAGATAATACGTTGAGACTCTGTATTAACTATCAGAAGTTAAATCNTGGATAAACTTCTTTCTGTTGGATTCATTCGACCAAGCACGTCGCCTTGGGGTGCTTATGTACTCTTCATGAAAAAAAAAGATAATACGTTGAGACTCTGTATTAACTATCAGAAGTTAAATTGGGTAACAATAAAGAACTAATATCCTCTACTACGTATTGATGACCTATTTGATCAACTTAGAGGTTCGTGTTACTATTCCAAAATTGATCTTTAAACTGGATACCATCAATTGAGAATTAGAGGAGAGGATATCCACAAAACAGCTTTTCGTACTCGATATGAACATTTTGAATTCTTGGTGATGCCCTTTGGACTTACAAATGTACTTGCAGCTTTCAAGGACATGATGCACCGGGTATTTAGACCCTATCTTGATCAGTTTGTAATCGTCTTCATATACGACATTCTCATCAAAGTCACGTGAGGAGCATGTACAACATCTTCGCCAAGTGTTAAGGGAGCATAAGTTGTATGCTAAGAAAAGTAAGTGTGAGTTCTGGATGAAAGAAGTCAAAATTCTTGGGCATGTAATATCCGAAGAAGGAGTGATAGTGGATCCAGCTAAGGTTGAAGCAATAATGAATTAGGACCAACCTAAGAATGCAACAGAAGTTCTAAGTTTTTTGGGATTGACAGGAGACTATCGAAGATTTGTGGAAGAATTTTTCACAATAGCTCTGCCGATGACCTGACTCACCTAGAAAAGAGAAAATTTTTAGTAGACCAAAGAATGTGAACAGACATTTAACATCCTAAAGGAGAAGTTGATCATGACACCTATTCTTACTATACCCAAAAGTGATATCGGGTATGATGTTTATACGGATGCATCATTACGAGGACTTGAATGTGTATTAATACAAAACAACATTTTTGTCACAAATGTCAACTTATGACAATATGCAACAAGCACAGTACAAAATCAAGTTACCCAACATATTCTTATCTTATTTGCTACAATTGTCAATTCAATGACAACCTATAACAATCATCACATAGAATCATAGTATAATAAGAAGGCATGAATTCATAACAACTAGAAAAATTATGCAAGTACATTAAGTAAGGGACAAATAAGGCATATAAATCAAAGTCAAATATGATTAAGCATCAATAATCGGACTAACAGTGTGTCAGTACAAAAAAAAGTAAGAGCTAAACACATAAAAGTCAACAAAAACAAAAAATCAACAAGAAAAAAAATAGTACTTTAGTGCAGTCCATGAATAAATAGTAGAATACACTCAAGCTCACAAATGATCTATCCAAAGTCTCTAAAAACTAGCTCAAATGGCTACATCTCTAGCATCTCCTCCCTCAACCTCAGGCTCGTCTGTATGTATGAACCCTGCATTCTATAACATATGCCTAAAATGTTGAACCTCCCTACAAATGGTACCTAAAGTACCATTCGTAGGAAGTGTCCTAGGGAGTATGGTACCTAAAGTACGAACTCATGCCAACCTTGACTGTGGTGTGTGACTTGATGGACCAGGCTCATTAGTATGACCATGTAACTCAGTCTTAATCCCGTCACACTCTGTCTCAACCTCTATAGGATCAAAAGTATATGGAGCATGGATCGCGCTTTGTCTCAACAACTACTTCCCTAGAGCTCTCTTGATTCTGAACAACTAGTCGGTCTCTAATGCCTCAACACCCTAATCTAAACATACCTAGGTGATAAGAGACCTAATTGTCAGACTATCAAAAATCCTCCCCTCATCAAATTCTCTCTGGATCACTCGAAAGATCACACGTGGCAAATCAATCTCTAACCTTATACCAATAGCATGTAATAGGTAAGCTCAAGTCGTAGGAAAAGTAGAAATGTGTCACTTAGGATTGATGTTGTAGTTGATAATCAGATTAATGAACCTATAATCCCTAAGTCAAATCCTTATGATACCACAACTGGCAGTTCCAGCCATCGAGATAAAGAACCTCATACAACACAGATGCCATAGTAGACATAGTCGGTAGAGCACTCTCAGGTCTCAAATGAGAAGCATCTCAAGCTACTCAATGAAGATGCAAGGTGATGGCTATAAGGTGTTTGGAGAACTCGAAAAGCACACCTCAGGTATAGGTCATGAAGTGCTCACTATCTCAGTAATGTCACGAATGTTTGCATAAAACTCTCTGACCATATCCATATTTGTAGGCATCGGTGCTAGTAGGTTGTCATGGACACTCTGAAGGTAGAAAAGATGATTTTCTCTCTTAGAAATCTCACATGTGGCTTGACCTAAATGTGGGAAAGGCTCTCTCTATTTATAATTCTANTCTGAAGGTAGAAAAGATGATTTTCTCTCTTAGAAATCTCACATGTGGCTTGACCTAGATGTGGGAAAGGCTCTTTCTATTTATAATTCTGGAAAAAAGATAATCTTAGTAAATAAAAAAATTCAGATTCGCAAACGATCGCTCAATCGGTAGGATAGCGGTTGTAGTTGGCATAAAAAACACATTTAAAACACGACTAAAACAAGTATCGCTCAAGCAACCATGATCATTGCTCGAGCAAGCTCTATGTTGTCTTTCATGGCTTTTTCTTATTTCTTTTCCTAATTCATAAAGAGAATATTCTAATGAAGGCAAACGAGCATAGATCAGTCCCTATAGGTTTTTAAGCAGAAAATCTTGTAAAAACTTATCATTTTGAGCACTAAAGAGTGTTACTCAAATAGAGGTCTGATTGTGACTCAAACTATGTTTTTAAAACTCATAAATGGTTTAAAAAAGCTTTTCTTTTAAAATTATCTATGATTTATAATCGGATTAGATTGCTTACAATTCCATTTTCATCCTAATCAACCTAAGTTAAGAATAATTAATGGTTCATCTTAGGTATGTAGGTCATTATCTTGTCCTAAGCATGAAGGTGCATACGGAGGTTGAATGATGTTGCTTTGATATTTGATCTCCTCCCTTCAATGATGCTTTCAGATCTTAAACTTGATAATATCATGACCGTATAATAGGTTGAGATTTTACAATGAACTCTACAAAATTAACCAATTACAAATATGATCTAACAATAAAGAATGGTAGAAATCAATCAAACTAAAATTTATGACTCATCATTAACTTTAGAATAGTACCAACATTTTATTTTTGCATGGACAATAGACTTAGGGTGGGGCTATTTTCACCCCACAAATCTCCGTTCCCATCCCGTTAAACTCTAAATCATAAAAATATTAAGTTTATTCCTACAATACCCACACCACTAGCAACTAAGTCCACCCATTGTATACTCACCCTATTTTTGTATTTTAGTTCAACATTACACAAGGAAAATTTAGTCATTAATGGGGTGGGTATAAAATAAGGTGGATTTAGTCGTTAATAGGATGGATATAACAAGGGTGAGCTTAGTAGTTTTATAATTAAGAGTTTAATGCGGTGAGAAATGATATTTGTGTGGTACGAATAACCCCACCCATAAACTTATCATTTGTTTACAATTAAGCAAGGAAAAGTTTTTGTAATTAAGTAAAAAGATTAAAGTGAAACAACAATGAGGATTCTGGCAAATGATCATTTGTTTACTGATAATATGGATGGTTTTCTATGAAAACATTTAGTAATACCTATAGGCCAATGACACACAGTTTTGGAATGATGCAAATTATAATTCTATACTTTTTGTAATCTCCCAAACAAGAACTTTGGATTCCTAGTTTGAATATGCCAGTCAATGTTTTGTCAACAAATAGCAATGATAATTACAAATCAACTACTATCAATCTTTTTTCATTCCCAAAGTAATGCAATTTTTGAGCCAAATTTTACTGACAAAATTTACAAACCAAATCTATTATTATCGTTGAATTTGCTGCGAGTCTAATATAATTTTGAGGCTTGCTCTTAATTAACCATTGCAGTACATTGCTAAGCAAATTTGATCGATGACTTTATCCAAAAAATAGTAATATTTTTTTAATTACTAATAAAGGGCATGTCTCATAGTGGTAGAGATTCTTCGTCATTAAAAAAAATGTTCAAATCCATTACCATCTTGGTGTAAGTAATTTACGCAAGAAAGAAAAAACTTTTGGGTATAAAAAAGACAATTTTCTTTTCAAATATTAATGTGGATTTTTAGTTTCAATTATCTTTTGTCCTTGTTGTTACCTAACAATTTTGATGATTCCTATTTAGACATGTACCGCTGAACCGTAATCATATGGTTTTCCACCCATGGGAGACACCTGATAAAGATGATGTGCATAATTGACTTCACTATATTAAAGGTTTTGATCGGTCTATGTATTGATACAATGGAGGCATATAAATACATCGTGTCCAGTTCAGATTGAAGGACTTGACTACGGTGCTCAAGAAAAAAATTTAGTACAGTTATCTCTAAATTTTATTATTTTAAAAAATATTTTTATAATTTTATGGGTTATTTTATAATTCAAAATTTTATTATTTTTATAGGTGATTTACTACATTTTTGGATATTTTTTCTATTATAGTGGTAACTATTTTTATCATTTTTACTTGATACAAAAAAAAAAATTATCACTTTTGTGGGTGATTTATTACATTTATGAGTATTTTTACCACTGCTGTTGATGTTTTTATCACTATTGTGATAACTATTTTTCTCACTTTTTTCAATACTACAACCGTAATAAAAATATCCACAAATGTGATAAAAGTCGGTACGATACCATTTTTAGTATCACCTTACCACATCATTCAACATTGGAGGTAGAGGAGTTCCTCATGTAGAGTTTGTTCGTCATTTTTTAACTTCTTGTAAGTAAAGAACATCCATTTGTTAGAATAAATGTGTCGAGTAGCGACGGTATCAACCCACCACTCTTTAGAGATTTTCACCAAGTTACATTCATAAACAACTACTGAGAGATTCATGTCAGAAACTTTCATTGAAAGCTTGTCCATTTCAGTGATGTTTGCTTAAGCATTTGACTTCTTAAAGTTATTTGGCTTACGACAATCCTTGGAGAGATGTCCCAATTTGCCATAGTTATAGCACTTGCCTTTGAACTTCTTAAATCCTTAATTTGGACTTTCACCGTTATGCTTCTTCTTGTTGTTTTTTCTTCGTCTCACCTTCCACATTGTTAGCTTTAGATTCTATGGAATTAAAGACTCCACTTTCTTCTCAGATTTACGATTGTCTTCTTCAATCCACAACCAAATAATCAATTCTTCAAGTTTCATCTCCTTGCATTTATGCTTAAGATAATTCTTAAAGTCTTTCCAAAGTGATGGTAATTTTTTCACAATAGCAACCACTTGAAATGACTCACTAAGAGACATACTCTCTACATGATTGTTATGATTGATAACTTAAAGTTCTTGAATTTCAAGTATGATGGTCTTTGAATCCATCATTTTATAATCCAATAATTTACCAACAATAAATTTCATTGTGCCGATATCCTTGGTCTTATATTCTTGTCCAAAGACTCCCAATGTTCTTTTGTTGATTTGACTGCATTATACATATTGTATAATGTATTGTTTAATCTGTTTAAGATATAATTTTTACACAAGAAATTCGAATGCTTCCAAGCATTCACAACAATCAACTATTCTGTATCAGTTTTATTTTCATTAAATGTAGGGACATCCTCACTTAGAAATTTGCAATGTTCAGTGTGGTGAGATAGAAAAACATCTTTCATTGCCAATATTTAAAGTCCGAGCCATTAATTTTATCGGACTTCTCTCTATTAGATACACTCACGGTAGTAGGAACATAATTATTTGTAATCATTTCTATGACCCAAACAGAAGCAAATAACATTCTAATTTTAATAAAGTATTGTAGTAATATAATAGAATACAAAATTTTGATTTAGATTATAACAGTATTCAATCAAATGTCTTAAGATTGTTATAAAATATATATATAATTATATTAAGAAATTAATTACCGTAGTAAAATTTAAATTTGCTAAGTATATTGTTATATGCAAAAAAATTCAATTAAAAATAAAATGCTAAAAACAGAAACTGAAATACACTTACAGTGAGGCAAAACTACAATAATAATATGAATCCATAAATAATAATAATAATTTGAGTCATGCAATCACAGTTTTCTTAAGGTAAATTTGCTCTTTCTCGGTGTTTAAGGTTGATAAGCAATTGTCTCTTAAAATAGAACGGATTTCATTCTTTAAAATTTAGTACTTCAATTTTCAAGACTTCAATAAACACAATTTTGTGTTCTGCACTTGAACCGAACAAAAAGAACAATACAATAATATGCACAGAGAGAGAGAGAAAGAAAAAAAAAATATACTAAATACAGAATTCAAAATTGTGATAATGGAGAAATGTAGAATGAAAGAAAAATTCTAATAAGAAGTAAGAATTATTGAATAGTATGATTTGGGAGTGTAAGACATCATCTATTTATAAACTGACTAGTGATTTTTCATAAAGGATGCAATCATATGTAATGGTGTCTTAGTTCAAAGGATATCAATTGTGACTTTATGAAAAAGTACAACTATTTGAAATGGTATCTTTTAACCAAAGATATCAAATGTGACTTTTATGAAAAGTTATGACTATTTATAATTGTACATTTTAACTAAAATGTGTTAATTGTGGTTTTATGAAATGATATAACCATTTGGATTGGTATCTTTAACTAGAACTCGTCGATTTTGAAATAGTAATCTTTCATATCATCTTTACTTCACATTTTTTCAATTTCTCCCAAAAGTCACAAAGAATTTTTCAAAAATAACCTCCCAAAAAAGTTTTTATTTTTGAAAATACTGTAACAACTTCTCATTCAATGTTTAATGACTTTAAACAAATAAATATATCATGTTCATCTTTTCGAGTAGAAGAACGCATTTAAACTTGGTTCCATTAATTTCGAATTATAGGTTTCACTTTAATTTAAGCCTTAAGTTGCTCAAAATATTTATTTAAGATCCATTATTTAAACAATATCTTTGCTAGTGACGTCCCGTGCGATGCACGGTATTTTTAACCATCATTATCTCCACCACCACCCCCTATTGTTAGCCCTCATTCCACTCTGATCCCGACCCTAGTATTTTTAGAAAATTATCTATTATTGTGTTAAATTAAGAAAGATGAAAACAAGTAATTTTATGGAAGTAGTTATATAAGCCATTTTATTTGATGAGATCAATACATTATTATTAAATTATTTATAATTAAAAAAAATCTATTACTTGATAAGGGAAAGTTTCATAAGGACTCTATCTCTTAAATTGATTGTTATAGTATGTAGTAAATATAAATTTAGATGAGCGAGAGTATGTGTGAGAGAAAGGGAAAAGGAAGAGATGATTTTAGGAAAAAAAAATTGAGATAGTTGACAAATTTTAGGAGTTATCTTAGTAATGAGAAATTAATTATTCAAAAAGGACCAATGACATAAAATCAAATTAATTTTGAAAATTTAATAAATAAAAAATTTAAGAGAAAAATTGCGATGGGGTTTTAAAGCTCATCCAAGTCATTTATATTTTGCTATATATTAAGTATAGGTAAAGAATGGGTAAAAATCAATCAAACTAAAATCTATGACTCATCATTAACTTTAGAATAGTATCAACATTTTATAATTGCGGTGACAATAGACTTATGATTTGTTCACAATTAAGTAAGAAAATGTTTATGTAATTGAGTAAAAAGATCAAAGTGAACAACAATGAAGATTCCGACAAATGATGATTGGTTTACTGATTCTATGGATGTTTTCCTATGAAAACATTAAGTAATACCAATAGGCGAATGACATACACTTTTTGAATGATGTAAGGTATAATTCAATACTTTTTGTGATCTCCCAAAGAAAGAACTTTGGATTTCTAGTTTGAATATGCCATTCAATGCTTTATCAACAAATAGCAATGATAATTACTAATCAACTAGTACCAATCTTTTTTCATTCCCCAAGTAATGCAATTTTTGGGCTAAATTTTATTGACTAAATTTATAGATCAAATCTATTATTATTGTTAAATTTACGGTGAGTCTGGTGTGATTTTGAAACTTGCTCTTAATTTGCGCTTTTACTAATCTTTCTTTTCTATCGCCTGATCTAGCAACTCCTCTTTCTTACCTTCTCTTTACTCCTTTTATTAAAATTGAGTCTACCCAATAACTATCCGGCCCTTCCCTCTGATCCCTTGCCTCACCATTGTAGTACATTGTTAAGCAATTTTGATCGATGACTTTATCCAAACAATAATATTATTTTTTTTAATTACTAATAAAGGGCATCTCTCGTAGAAGTAGAAATTCTTCGTCATTAAAAAAAAAAAAGGTTGAGATCTGTTACCATCTTGGGGTAAGTAATTTAGGTAAGAAATAAAAAAGTTTTGTGGGTAAGAAAGGACAATTTTCGTTTCTCAATATTAGTATGGTTGTTTCTCCTTTTCAATTATCTTCTGTCCTTCCTTTTACCTAACAATTTGATGGTTCCCATTGAGACATGTACTGCTGGACCGTAATCATATGGTTTTCCACCCATGGGAGACACCTGATAAAGATGTTGTGCATAATTGACATCACCATATGAAAGGTTTCTGTCTCCCTCTACAATGGAGGCAAATAAATACATCATATTCAATTCAGATTGAAAGACTTGATTATAGTACGGAAGAAAAAATTTAGGTACAATTACCTTTAAATTTTATTTTTTTAATGGATATTCTTATAATTTTTTTACGGGTCATTTTACAATTAAAAATTTTATTATTTTTGTGGATAATTTATCACATTTTTAGTATTTTTATCACTGTTATAGTAATTATTTTTATCATTTTTATTCGGTACAAAAAATTTATCATTTTTGTGGGTGATTTATCACATTTGTGATTATTTTTATCACTGTTGNATTAAAAATTTTATTATTTTTGTGGATAATTTATCACATTTTTAGTATTTTTATCACTGTTATAGTAATTATTTTTATCATTTTTATTCGGTACAAAAAAATTATCATTTTTGTGGGTGATTTATCACATTTGTGATTATTTTTATCACTGTTGTAGATATTTTTACCCCTACCACAAATATAGAAATATCCACAAATATAGTAAAAATACTCATAAATGTGATAAAAGTTGCTATGGTAACATTTTTTTTTCTCCGGTACCATAGACAACTCCTAGATTGAAATTTTACTTAAATCTGAATTCCATTTTAGAGCTCTCATTCAACTTAGATTTAAATATTTGATAAATTTTATTTTTGTAGTTTTTATTCGAATTTGTTCTAATTAAAAAATGCAATTCAAAAATTCGANGATTGAAATTTTACTTAAATCTGAATTCCATTTTAGAGCTCTCATTCAACTTAGATTTAAATATTTGATAAATTTTATTTTTATAGTTTTTATTCGAATTCGTTCTAATTAAAAAATGCAATTCAAAATTTCGGNTTACTTAAATCTGAATTCCATTTTAGAGCTCTCATTCAACTTAGATTTAAATATTTGATAAATTTTATTTTTGTAGTTTTTATTCGAATTTGTTCTAATTAAAAAATGCAATTCAAAAATTCGACCTAATCAGAATAGCTTAAATAAAGTTCATGTTAGCAAAATATATAGTTTCTTGTACATATATGTAATTTGGATGAGATCGGATATTTATATTCTCAAATTCAAATCCACATGATAAGTTATAATAAATTTAGATTCAAATTTAAATAATTGATTTAAAAAAGTATTTATATCANTATTCTCAAATTCAAATCCACATGATAAGTTATAATAAATTTAGATTCAAATTTAAAAAATGATTTATATTAAACTAATTAAATTTAAATTCGGATAAAAATTTGATCCCCTAACCGAAACCGAACATGGATAGCAAAGTTGTTGAGTAAAAATGCACGAAATGTGTACATTTATCTCGTACACACACATACCAAATTTATCGTAGAGATCAAGAGAAACCATGAGGAAGGTGCAAAGAAACTAATAAAATGTTAGAGAGGGTACAAAAGAATCCACCGTCTCGTCATCAAAACAAACTATACTGATAAATTCATAGTAAATCCACCACTTGCCAGTGATTCCCGTGACTGTCACCTGCACAGAAGATATTAAAATCATTACTTTAGATCACCAGGCTCCCCCACCCATGGCCCTTTCAATCTATTGCTGTTTTATTATCCACATCTCTCCTTCCTACCCCTTTCTCTCTCTGTCTCTCTCTCTCTCTCTCACACACACACACACACCAGCAATTCTCTTACTAAAAAAAACCCACTTCCCCTTTACCAAATCTACCCATGTCTTTCTGTCTCTCTCTCCAACTTTGACCTTCACACTATAACAACATATACTCTTGAAACATTTTCCATCTCTCTCATCAAGAAGATTGAGAAGGGCAACAAGGGGGTGGGAAGAAAATGCCAAGTTCAGGTTCATTTATGAGGCAGCTAAGTGGGAAAGAAGTTTGTAAATCAACATCAAAGAGGTGGGGTGGTAACACCAAGTTCAATGGAGGTGGTACTGGTGACTTTGGTGGAGGGTACGAGACAAGTTTGAAGCAAATGGAAGGGCTCAAAATGTATGCAAATGAGAATGGTGGGATGGTGATGAAGAAGAGAGTAATGGTGGTGGTGGATCAGTCATCAAACTCCAAGCATGCAATGATGTGGGCACTCACACATGTGACCAACGAGGGTGATTTGCTCACTCTTCTTCACATTGTACCTCCTCCACATAAGGGCTCTGACTCTCCGACAGCTTCTGAATCCTCCTCTTTTTGTTCCCCTCACCTTGCTAGCTCTCTTGGGTCACTTTGTAAAGCTTGTAAGCCTGAGGTATGTGTAATTACTCCAATACTAGTGCTTCAATAACATCTATGTATATAAATGTGCACATACATGATTCTATGGGAATGATGGATTAGAGTTTTAGAGATATGAATAAGATCTATTGAGATCCCACAATACCTGTGTAGCCCGGATAAGTATTATTACCATAAACATGGATACTGGTCTGATGTGTTTTGTGCCTAACTATAATGTTAGTTGGACTTGATTAACTAACTTGATTCACTGCAGACGTTGGATCAACGATATGTCACAATGTTAAATGGGGTGTGTTGTCAATCTAACGGTTTTGGTGAATTAAGTAAGCAAACTAGGTCAGAATAAGATTATTGTTTCTCCATTAATCTCTATTTTGATGGATGGACCATTAAGGTGCGTCTGTACAATGCCTGCGTTTTTTCCTATATGAAAGAGAGAGTTAAAAAGAGTGTTTGATAGAGTGCGATCATATCAGTACTAATACACCAAATTCTATCAGAACTCCGCAGTTAAGCGTGTTTGAACGAGAATAATATTAGGATTGGTGACCTGCTGGAAGTCCCTGTGTTACACCCCTTTTAAAAAAATAAAAAAGTGTTTGATAGATCCATTGGGTTTTCTTCTTTTTCTCTTTACACTTAATCAGTGCCTTGAGAGAGAGGGAGGGAGGGAAATTTTTTGGGTCTCTTAGTTTTGATACTCTTTTTTAGGCGATTTCCTTTTCTCTTCTGTAGAGAAGAATGATTATTATTATTTGCCACATTTTTGTTCTCACTTTTTACTTTTCTTCTCCGGAGAGGGAGATTTTTCAAACTCTTTTATCTTTGTGTGTCTTAGACACGCTGTTTCCTCTGCCCCAAAGAATTGTGTTCTTTTCTTTTTTGAGTTGGGTGGGGGTGATGAGGGGCTTATTATGCCCTTTTCTGTGTATCATTGGGAACATCCAATAAAATNCTCTTTTTTAGGCGATTTCCTTTTCTCTTCTGTAGAGAAGAATGATTATTATTATTTGCCACATTTTTGTTCTCACTTTTTACTTTTCTTCTCCGGAGAGGGAGATTTTTCAAACTCTTTTATCTTTGTGTGTCTTAGACACACTGTTTCCTCTGCCCCAAAGAATTGTGTTCTTTTCTTTTTTGAGTTGGGTGGGGGTGATGAGGGGCTTGTTATGCCCTTTTCTGTGTATCATTGGGAACATCCAATAAAACTTGAGATCGTATATAGAATTTTAGCAAAATACAAGGATGACACATTTAAATTGAGNAACATCCAATAAAACTTGAGATCGTATATAGAATTTTAGCAAAATACAAGGATGACACATTTAAATTGAGAAATTTATAGAATGCATCTTTTTAGTTATGTCTTTATAATGTAAAATTGGGTTTTACCCGGGCAGGTAGAAGTTGAAGCATTAGTGATACAAGGGCCAAAGCTAGTCACAGTAATGAGCCAAGTGAAGAAGCTGGAGGTATCAGTGCTAGTGTTGGGCCAAAAGAAGCCCTCTCCACTAATCAATTGGTGAGTCCAGCTTCAATTTTCTATGTTGTATTAATTTCACTTTCCTAGAAAGTCAAACTAAGCCATCTTGAATCTTGATCCTCTAAATCATGTTGTCATGGTGGTTTTATTGGCAGCCTGTGTGGGCCGAACAGCACAGAGAAATTTGTGGAACAGTGCATCAACACACTAGAGTGCTTGACAATAGGGGTGAGAAAGCAAAGCAAAGGCATTGGTGGGTACCTTATTAGCACAAGATGGCAGAAGAACTTCTGGCTCTTGGCTTAGTCTAGTCTACTCACTACTTTCATTACATTGAAAAGAAATAATGTGTAGAAAACTTTAATATTAAATCTCAAGTATTTTTAGGAATTATTAGTCTGTAATCTCACCCTCTTCTAACACTAACTCTATCTGTTGCATCAACGAAATGGAATCCCCCCCCTCCCTTCTCTCTCTCTCTCTCTCTCTCTCTCGCTCTAACACACACAAAGAAACAAAACAAAACTGCTCACAAACCCCCNTCTCTCTCTCTCGCTCTAACACACACAAAGAAACAAAACAAAACTGCTCACAAACCCCCAGGAGACCAGGACAAAAATTTCACTAAAAAGATGTATTATTGGAAAAGTAAACTAAATTAATTTAAGAAAAATATTATTTAAACTTAATTTGTTGGATTTAATACATTATAATCATTAAATTGATTGCAACTTCTCATCAATAGTGGAAACCACTATCAATTGAATGGTAGAGAATGATTAAATCAACAAATAAAATTAATAAATTAAGTCCAATGTTCTTTCATCTAATTATAAAGAATTCTTCATCTCTCTCTAAATGTTTCCATTTTTTTAAAACTACCCCAAAAACTAGTCCAACCCTAAACCTATTGTTCAAGGAGAAACACTATTTGAGCCTAAAAATTGAATCTAATTTGTTGACCTAATAATATGACTTTCAGTAAAACCATTTGATTAACACTAAATTTTAATATTCGATGAGACCCACAATAAATTTAAATGTTATAGTGAATTAAGTCAATAAATTAAATCTCAATAGCATTTTTCATTGTTTGAGTGAGGTAATTGTAGATGGAAAGCATGACATTACAATTGTTAATGTCATGGTGACATCACATCATATACAACAACTAGTTATTGCTTGTGCCTGAAGGCACAAACTAATAAAAAAATGGTAACAGTGATAGTGGTTGTGGTAGTACTAACGGTGGTGGTGGCAGCAACAGCAGTGGTGGTGGCGGCGATGGCAGCAACGGTAGTGGCGGCGGCAGTGGCGGCGGCGGTGGCGGTGACGGTGATGGTAACGGTGGTGACGGTGGTGTTGGTGGTGACGACGGGTGGTTGTGGTTGTGGTTGTGGTGGTGGTGGTGGCGGTGGTAGGGGCAATGGTGGAGGCGGTGGCTATGGAAGAGGTAGTATTGGCGGCAGCAGTTGTGGTGGCAAAGATGGTGATGGGGGCAAGTGTGGTGACGATGACGGTGGCTGTGACGACGGCAGCGGTGGCTGTGGTTGTAATGGTAGGGGTGATGGCCGTGGTGGTGGGGGTGGCAGTGATGGCAGCAATGGCGATGACGATGATGGCAGTGGTGGTGGCGGTGACAAAGACGACGACGACGATGGCGACGACGGTGATGGTGGCGGTGGCGACAATGGTGGTGGCAGCAGTGACGCGATTTCAAACACCATTTTATTTTAAAGTATTTATGAAAAATAATTTCTAGAAGTACTTTTAAAAAAATCACTCCAAACAAACCCTTAAAAACCTATTTTTCTTATTAAATTTAGGGTGTTAATATTAGCCGTTAGATTAACTTTAAAGTAAAATTCAAAACGATTTCAACCGCGAATAACAAAAATCATTTTGTTTATCTTTTGAAATTTGAATTGTAAGTTATTTTATTATATAGACTAGTTATTGTCAGTGTCTAAAGGCACAGAGTAATAAAAAATGGTAAATAATAAACATATTTGTATTCATATTTAAAATCAAATCACAAATATAGAGGAGAGATAAATGAATTTAAGCATCGGTTGTAGTAGGAGTGAGAGGTGATGGGCGGTAATGGCGGTGGTAGGAAACAGTGATGGTTATGATGAATGGCAATAACCGTGGTGACGGTGGTGAGGACGACGACGGTGGTGGTGACGACGGAGGCGACGATGGCGACAGTGGCAATAGTGGTGGTGGCGACAATGATGGTGACGACGACAATGATAGTGGCAACGGTAGCGACAACGGCGGCAATGGTGGCGACGACAATGGTGGTGGCGGTGGCAANGATAGTGGCAACGGTAGCGACAACGGCGGCAATGGTGGCGACGACAATGGTGGTGGCGGTGGCAATGATGGTAGTGGCGACGATGCTTGCGACAACGATGGTGGTGATGATAGATGTAATGGTGGAGTGATTTCAAATATTATTTTCTTTTAAAAAGTACTTATGAGAATTAATTTTTAAAAATACTTTTAAAAAGTTATTTCAAACACACCCTTATAGGACTTATTTTTCCTATTAAATTTAAGATGTTACTATTAGTCGTTAGATTAACTTTAAAATAAAATTTAAAATGATCTTAACCGCGAATAGCAAAAATCATTTTATTTATCTTTTGAGATTTAAATTATAAGCTATTTTATTATATAAATGTTACTTGTATTTAACATGAAGAATGTTGATTATTTACTTCTGAGATGCAAAAAATTGTATGAGGNAATTATAAGCTATTTTATTATATAAATGTTACTTGTATTTAACATGAAGAATGTTGATTATTTACTTCTGAGATGCAAAAAATTGTATGAGGGTATAACTTTATTGGACACTAAAAGGTAAATAAGAACCTGAGGTAATTTTTTTAGCAGAGGGAAATAAACATGCATTAATTATTTTAATAAATAAAGGAAGCAAAGAAGCAGAGGGTTTTTTTTCTCTTTTTTTTTTTTCCAATATATTTTCTCCTACAATCATATTTCGAACTGCCTAGACACCTCATGCATGACTACTGTACTAAACCTTATCCTCCAATTTATCGTTTACAAGAGGAAGCAGCTCCATGCGGCTGTGTGGAGTCCGGGGTGTACGAGGAGTTCCTGGAGGCTGTTGCGCGAGCATGTGCCTCACATACCCGTAGAATGTACATCCCACAAGTGTCACAGCACATCCAACAGCATTCATAATGGAGATAGGATTTCGAAATATTAGCCATGAACAAGTAACAGCGACTGCAACCTGTGTAGAAAAAAGATTACAACAAGAAATTTGGAGTGAGCGATGATATAATAGTTCAATGATCAAAACAACAATGCTTGCACAAATCACAGAAACCCAGGAAAGATGAGTAAATAGCTTATTATTAGGGACATGCCATACAAAAGTAGTTAACAATTCCTAAGCAAAACTGAGTGCAAGAAGCCATGGATAGTAAAAAGAAACAGCATTTGAGCACATATTATTTGTAACAGGTGAGGAATATTGCAACTGCCACAGCAACTAACAGCAGTATTTACGACATCCATGGGTTGATCACATGCACAATTCATATGTGATGAGATCAAAAGTAGGCTTATATTATAAGAAAATTATAGTTCGGTAACCTTGGACATTATTGTGAGAACATATTACCACAACCACAACAATGATGATAACACCAATTATACCATGTAACTTCAACGTAAATAGCCAAAGGCATGAAGGATGCAGTTTGACATATTGATCTTACCTTAAGATTTCCAGCTACGTTAAATGTAACTGCAGTTGTGGAGTGAATCACGTAAAAGATAGAGAAGTTAAGGCAGAAAGCCAACACTCCGGAGCTGAAAATAATTATAAGGGACGAGCCGAGAGAGGGACAAGTGTTAAACCATTCCATAACCCCAGAACCTTCCAGTAATAAAGCTGGTCCAGCCAAGATCATTGTAGCTAAAGGTGCCATGTAGTACACTGTGTTTATGCTGTATAGCACAAAAGATACCAACCACTATCTCAGCACAAAACTTAAAACAAGAAATTTCAACATAAAAAATTTACAGTATCCGAAACTTTAAAACTGTTTGATACTCAACAACTCTCTGCTGTGTTGAATTAGCTAAACTAATCAAGCACCAGCTAGTTCACTTTTGTTCAAATCATAAGCACGGTAGAGATTTGGGAAAAGCAAATAAAAATTTGGAAGCTTATGACAAACTATGATTGAATAAGCTGTCCCACATTCACAAATTATCTTTCTAGATGTGCAACTACTCAGCAATCAAAATAGCATTAGTTCTAAAGAACCACCAAACATTCATACATCATATGTATATCCATGGATTATCACACAAATTCGGAAACTTTAATCTTTTGGGAAATAAAATTATCTCCGAGAAATATTTCTAGAGGGTTGCATGGGTAATTTGATAGTTTTTGTTCTCTTTTTGCATCCAGGCATTCTAATCACACATCTTTATGCAACTTCCCCAGCGTTGTTAAATCGAAGATTTTCAACTGCATCATTCTTAGCATAGAGCCAATTGTGAACATGTAATCTCGTGTCTTATAATGTTAACCTCATGAATTGCAAACAATATATTCGNTTAAATCGAAGATTTTCAACTGCATCATTCTTAGCATAGAGCCAATTGTGAACATGTAATCTCGTGTCTTATAATGTTAACCTCATGAATTGCAAACAATATATTCGCAATTACGCATGCCAACGAGATAGTCAGGGTCTATTTATCTCCGTCCATTTGAATGGGCGGGCAGTTATACCAAGTGACTTACCAAGACCAACAATATTACAAGTACCAGGGTAACAGAAAGATCAATGAAACTGGGTAACTAATATGGAAACCCCCACCCCCAAAAAACAAAAAACAAAAAAAAAACGAATAACAAGGCATGTTACAAGCCTTTGCACAATAAAGATAACATATATAGGCATGGAGGTAAAAATTTTGTTTATACTGAAAAGGCAACATTATACACAAATCTCTCAAGGGTTTCCACAATTTCTTCCATATAGTGAACAATAAGACTGATACAGCATTTAAAATAACCAAATAACTTCCACAATAACAATATTCTTCTACGAGTATTATATTAATTTTTTAGCGTTTTTCACAGCATCCAACCGTGGAGTTGACACTGCAAATGTAAAGCATTTATTTTCATGCACTCAAGCTTACACAGGCAAGCACCAAATACTAATTTTCAAATAAAAATCCTCCCTAACATCCTTCGTTTTTCTCCAAAAAATCAATTAAAGAATGGTTGGTTTCACATTTGACGAACTTAATACTTACCACAAACACTTCAACGTATCACTCATACTCATATATAAATCATCGTCGATACTATATTTAGAAGAAGATGTGTTCAAAGAACTTTGTGATATGTCCTTACACTGGAAATACATTCCACAAGCCTCTCACGATTTAACAGTTTCCTAACGGATTTCAGCAATATTCCTATTAACTACCTTCCTAATTTAGAAAACTTTCCCCTTAACTATGAAATCCCCAGCATCCAGTTCAAGTCTGAAAACTTTATGTGACTGACTTTTGGGAACTCTAATTTACAGGACACGTTTGTTATTTTTTTTTCTTTTTTTTTTTTGTTAATAGGAAATAAGACTATTGTTAAAAATAAGAAAAAGGGTGGACAAGTTGTCCCAACCAAAGACACACTGAAACAGAAATACATTGGTAAATTAGCACCAAAAAAAAAAAAACAAAATTGCTATCCGCAAGAGTGATGCAGGAGAATCCGAGTCAGATGATGATGAGTTATAGGGCCCATAATATATCAAATCGAAGCTCTCGACGAGCCCTACAAGACTCACAACCTTCGGTAATGACAGACACTGTTAAAAGCCCAAAAAAGGCCTAGAAACGTGTGTTTGGGTCTTCCGATTGTCCAACTTGATATAATGCAAAAAAAGACATTATCAAACTTCTTAGTCGTAGAAGTCCAAAAAGAAGGCAGAAAGATATTCTTTTCTAAAGACCTTCAATCTTCTCTGCCTTGTCCTTAAAAATTTTGTGTTCATTTCCAACCAAATAACCTAAATAATAGCAAAAAAAACACTGGCCCACAGGGTTCTCCACCTCTTATTCATTCCCGCCAAGGATTGAAATATCGTGTCGACGCGTTTGAAACGTCTGAAACATTTCAGATTTTCAACACACCGACACGAAACAAGGGTGGAAAAATAAAATTCCAGTGTTTCGAGCGAAATGTTACTGTTTCGGACTGTTTCGATCGAAACAGTAATGTTTCGGTCAAAACAGGGACTTGATTCGACTTGCAGTGTCCAAACTCCAGACTCCTTCAGCCAAAAAGGGGAGAACTTCTTCCCCTATGACAACTTCTCCAACAAAACAAAAGAGAGATAGACAGAAGATACAAGCTCAGAAATCGAAAGGAGATAAGTTAGGGGCTTACTAGGGGTCGTCCTCGCATCCAAATCCAACCTCCTCCAGGTACAATTTTCTTCTTTTCTCTTTTTCTTTGCCGGTGACTAGTGATGGGTCTTCATCGATCTGTCTTCCCTTTGTTATTTGATTGGAGTCTTCATCGATCGAAGTCTCAGACTCTCAAATCTTCTCTCTCTCACAGTCGATCGGAGTCTTGATCTTCTCTTTCTCTCTCTCTCTCTCTCTCCGTGGTCTGCGCGATTGGAATGAAGGGGTCACTGACTCACTGTTTACCCTTTTTATTTTGTTTCAATTAACATAAATGTCATTTCAGTCCCCCATTTTTTCCTTTATAATTGTTAATAGCCCTTATAATTAATAAATAACTTATTATTGTTAATTAACTTATCAAAATAATTGCAATTAATTTTATGGTATATTTAATATCTAAAATTAAGTATTTATGTTTGTAAAAATTATTCATGTAATATTTTTAATATTAATGAAATAATTATTTAGTAATTTGATGACACAATTTAAATTAGTAATTTAGTATTATAATAACGTGCAAATAATAAATTTGTACTCATTTTAATTTAAAAGTGTTATACATGTTATATTTAATTTAAAATGGTCATATACACATGTAAAAATGTGTTTGTTTTATAAAAATTAATTGTTTAAAACTAATTAAAGTAATTTCCGTCTCGTGTCAAACCCCTTTTTTTTCTTCAAACTTGATGTTATCTTATATAAATGGACATTAACCCAATGAACATGTTCAATTAATCAATTATTAAGCTTATCTTTACAAATAAATAGATTGTATTTGTGTTTCCACGTGTTTTCATATTTTTTTTACGTTTTCATTGCGTTTTCGAAACGTTTCTGTTTTCGGGCTGACCGAAACGGTACTTCAAAACGAAATTTCGAATCTTGATTCCCGCCCACATAACATCCAATCCAATTATAAAAACACATAATTCTCGGTGGCACCCAAGTGATACTCACCTTAATAAACAATTTGTTCCATAGCGAGAGTGCAACAGGGCAATGTAAGAAAAAATTATCCACACTTTCACACCATCATTCTTGCACATAATACACTATTGTGATAAAAGACAAATCTTAAGTCTTCTTCTTTGAAGCATATCATATGTGTTAATCTTACCATGAACAATTATCCATACAAAAATTTACACCTTAAAAAGCACTTTAGCTTCCCAAACCGCACTCGATAGATGAAACAAAGGAATAAAAGGATCATAAATTAAAGACTCCAAGTAAGTTTTACATCAGAAAACATAAATAAATGGGATTTGGTATGATACTTATGAGATCAATGAAATTGAAAACTGAGCCACCGATTCAGGTACAAGATACTATCATTATCACTTGGACAATTATACATTCAACTCATAATCACAATCAATGATCAAAATATCGTTTCAAAACGGTCGAAACATCCGAAACGAATCAGTGATAGAATCGAAATTCTAATACTTCGAGATATTCCATAATATTTCGAAATGTTTTGTTATATTTGGAATATTTCAAAGTATTTCAAATATTTTTGTATATTTCGACTAATGTTTTGAAAAATAATTCTTTTTTTTTAATTTTTTTTCATTCTGTTTTCGAAACGTTTTCATTTTCTAAGAAACCAAAATAATGCATCGAAACAAAATTTTGATCCTTGATCACAATGGATGGAATTGCCACAACATGGGCATTCTTCTTAGGAAGAATTATTGCAGTAGGATAATGGCTAGAAGGATTTGAAAGGCATTATGGAAGTAAGATTTTCAAGGTTTAGCGATGGCTTAGCTCAAAATCTCATTACTCATCGTATAGAGTTAATAGTCCAACGTCTAATGTCCACACCATCATAGGTGACGAAAACACTATTCAGGAAAGTATGAAGGTTCACCAACCCCTCACACTCCCTATCATTAAGACTCCTAAGAAAACCAAAATTCCATGAAATAGGTCGAACGAGAGAAGCAATCCTTTTCCTATGAGTCCCAAAGAGTCAATAAAGACAAGGACAAGGACAAAGAATAGAAAATGAAGACTCCCCTACCCATAAATCCTCTCAGAACCGAATACAAGAGCTATCACCCACTGAGAGCTTAAGCCGGAAAAAGAAATAACCCTTGAGAAATAAAGTTCCATGGGCTTCAAAAGCTACCCCTATCAACCCCATTGACATCCCAATCATTAGCCAATAACCCGTACTTACTCCTAATAACTGAACACCACAATACATCTTGTTCCAAAAGGAACCTCTAAGGCCATATCCCAACTAATCGTTTCAATAAATTCTCAATCACAACACCACCTTTAGCCTTAGATCTAGACACCATATCCCAAGAAATCAAATGATCCCTCCAACCATCTCCCCTTCCTTCCCATAAGAAATTTCACAACATCCCCTCAATTTTTCAAGCAACCAAAACTATTAGTTTAAATAGGGATATGTAGTAGATAGGAATGCTAGCCAAAACAAAATGAACTAGTGTTAACCTATACCCCTAGAAATAAAAGTTTCCTTCCACTCATCTAACCTCTTCCCAACCTTTTCAATGACTGGATACTAAAAAGTCCTATACATCGAATTACCACCTAGTGGTAACTAGTACCCGAAATACTTCAAAAGCCACCCACCGACAAATCCCATATCAGCAGCAGCCTGTCAATCTTATCCCGACCAGTGTTAATTCCCACCACAATACTCTTTCTCAAGGTAACCTTGAGTCCCGAGATAATCCCGAAAATATCAACGGTCTTCTTTGAATTTCTAACCTTCTCCTCATCCCCGAGGAGAAGAAAATAATATTTCAACAAATTGAAAATGAGAAACTAACCATATCCCCACCAATCACAAATCCATCAACTAAATTACATCTCGTTGCCCTCTCCATAAGTCTACTCAACCCATCCAAAGTCGATGTAAACAAAAAAGGGCATAATGGATCTACCTGTCTCAGCCCTTTAGAGGCCTTTACTTTACACCTTAGTTGCCCATTGATCATAATAGAAAATTCATAGACTCCAAACAACTCTTCATCCATCTCCTCCACTTTCGTCCAAACCTTTTTGCCTCCAAAATGAAATCAAGAAAATTTTCAATTAACATGACCATAGGCTTTTTAAAAATCATTTATCATCACAATACCATCCTCACCCCACATTCTATAATCATCTACGATCTCATTGGCAACAAGTCCATATCCAGAATCTATCTTCCTCTTACAAAGGCTCCTTGAAAGAAAGAAATAGTCTCACTTAAGCACTCCCCCACTTGTCCGATTATTGTTGAGCAATTTTTGGATATCAAACAAACCTCCCCAAAAAGTAATTTACTTAAGCACTCCCTAAGCTTTAGTGAAAGGATCTTAGCAAGAATCTTACACAAACTAGTGACAAAACTAATAGGCCTAAAATTCTTCAATTTCAACAAGTTAACTTTTGTGGAATAAGATAAATGTATGTGGCATTAGCAATTGCATTCACCACTCTGTTATGATAGAATTCTCCAAACACCCTCATCAAATCATCATTTACCTCTTCCCAGCATGCCAGAAAGTCGCCGTAATGAAACTATCAGGAGCTTTACCTTTACTACAATAAAAAAACAATTCTCCTAACATCCTCAATCTCAAAGGTCTTTCCAGTCATGAAGCGTTATCCCCTACCAATGGGACACCACTGTAACCCCATCAAAATAGGTCTAAGATGCTCTTGGGAAGAATAAAGATTAGCAAAGAAATGCGCAAGCTCCCTCTCAATTAATATCTCATCCTCCACAATCAAACCACCATCAAACTCCAGCTTGACAATGATTTTCTTCATCCTATTCCCAATAGTCACCCAATGAAAAAACTTTGAGTTATTATCAAACTTTGAGCTATTGTCACCCTCTTTCACCCATTTCACCCATTTCATTTGTGTCCAACTAACTTCTTCTATATGCACCACCTATTCAAACCTATTCTGAGTTCCTCCTCCTCATTCTTAGAACTTCATTTATTCCCACTTCTCCTTCCAGTCTGTCAATTTCTCCAATCCTATTTTCAATAATCCTTTTAACTTCTTGAACATTTCCAAACACCTCCTTGTTCTACACCTTGAGCTTTTGCTTTATAAACTCGAGTTTCTTAATGAACTTAAACCCTTTCTACCCATGAAACTCCCCTTCAAACCAAGGATCAAAATTTTGTTTTGATGTACTGTTTCAATCATTTAGAAAACAAAAATATTCCGACGTATTTCAAAAGCGTTTCAACCTATTTCGAAAGCATGAAAAAAAAATTAAGAATTTTTTTTTCAAAACATTAGTCGAAATATATCAAAATCTCTTGAAATACCTTGAAACATTCTAAAACATTAGGGAATACCTTGAAATGTTAAAATTTCGATTTTCGTTTCGTTCTCCTTGAAAACGAAACGTTTCAAAATGAAATTTTAATCGTTACTTCAAACCACCATTCCCTAATATTTCTCTTAAAATCAACATGCTCCACCCACATATACTCAAACCTAAATAGCCCATCTAAACTTGGAATCCTTAATGATAATAGGTCAATGGTTTGAAAGAATTCTAACCAAAGCCTCCTGTCTGACTCACTCAACCAATCCTCCCACCCACCCGAAAATAACAACTTATTCAAAAGCTTACATACCACCCAACTCCTAAAATTAGACCACGTAAAGGTACCATTAGCTAAAAGAAGACTTTTAAGTTCAATTTCCCTAAAAAAATATTATGAAAATCTCTCATAGTCTTGATAACTCTACCCACATCCAACTTCTATATTGGGTATCTTATTACATTAAAATCTCCCTCAATGCACCATCTTCGATTACACAACCCGAACAAGCCTCATAACTCATCCCACAATAGTGCTCTAAATTTGGGTTTATTTGGCCCATATACCCCTGTAAGCCACCAATCAAAACCATCTCTACTTCTAACTCTAACTAAGAGAATGTAAGCTCCCTCATCTTCCACATTCACAAACCTCTCCTACCATATTATAACAATCTCTCCTGACCTACCCCTAGCCAATAGAAACACCCAATTTTTAAACCTAGACCCCCAAACACATCTATCATTTCCAATTTAGTTTCCTACAAAATGATAATATCAGGTCCAATTCTAAACAAGAAAACCTTAATTGCACTCCTCTTTCTCCATGACCCCAACCCTCTTACATTTTAACTAACAATATTCATAAGTAACTAACGTTCTCTCCTCGTCCCTTCAAGAATTCCCTCCCTCATAATTTATCCCTAAATATAAATTTTTCATTTCTCTAGTTCCCTTTCTCCTCCTCCCTTCAGCATTACTTTTACCTTTCTTTTAGGTTAGAACTAGAGTCAAGTCCATTTTTTGCTGAGAATTCTTCAAGATTCTTCAAGAAACCCATTTTTCTTCATTAGACACAAAATAGTCATTAGCACCACTATTATCCTCTACTATCCCTAAACAATCACCATTCCATCCCCACCATGACACACAATAACCCTAGTGGTTAGAGCATCTCCAATAGGTTTTCTATTCTCATTCAACTCTCTATTTAAGAGAACTAGCCACCAAAAATCAAACTCCAATAGACTTTTTATTTAGACTAACTAAAATAGAGGGTCTTACTTGACTCTTTACATTTAGAGAGTCCAACTCACTATCTATTATATGTTTAATGAATGACAAAATCACACATATACAGTCTTCATTAAATATTATTGATTATAAGACTATTTTTTTTTACTAGAATAGAGAATTCATTGGAGTTATCAGAAGTATTTCGCTCTTTATTTCAAANTATAAGACTATTTTTTTTTACTAGAATAGAGAATTCATTGGAGTTATCAGAAGTATTTCGCTCTTTATTTCAAAAAAGATCTCTCTAAAATAGAGAGAACTATGGGAGATGCTCTTATAGCCTCTAAATGCCCTGGAACAACACTGACTGTGGTAATCCCATTACCAATACTCAGATTCAAATCACATCCAACAAATGGGACACCAGNAAAAAGATCTCTCTAAAATAGAGAGAACTATGGGAGATGCTCTTATAGCCTCTAAATTCCCTGGAACAACACTGACTGTGGTAATCCCATTACCAATACTCAGATTCAAATCACATCCAACAAATGGGACACCAAGGCCATCAATTTGTACCTTTGGAAAATCCATGGAAACCTATTGCTCATGAGTAACCATCTACTTCCTAGTGTATTCAATTTCACCGGTAGAGACAGACTCAAAGTAACTCTTTGTTATTCTACATACAATTAAAAACCATATTTCACTAAACGTAGCTAACATTCAATGAATTGAAGTTTCTTTTGACATAGTTTTAAAGCTTTGTTTGAGAGGATCTTTTTATTTATTTATTTTTTAAGTGACAATTACTCGTGCCAAATCAAATCCCGTAACAAAGGAGGAACCACATAAAACATTCAATTTCAGCACCTAATAGAGTTAACTAATTGTGTATTGCTACTGCAAGTGTCTAAATGTGTTTATACTGAATAAACAATACTATTGCCAAAGCAATACACTTGTTTCCACAGCGGGAACAAATTATTTGATTTAGGAAGTAAGATGATAGTCCTGACAATGATTTACTCTTCTTTTTGTGTGATATGATTATTAATTTTCTCTAATAGTATCTAAAACTAAAAAAAATGAGGTTTCTATACATATGTGAAACATTTATTTAAATACACATATACAAACACCCCAGATTAGGAATCAATAGACCACCATTTTATTTGTGGATTATCCAAGCTTTTGATGGAGAAGGAACCAATAAACTTGTCATCCTTAACAATTAATAGGGCTATCTACCAACACGTAAGCCTATATAAGCCCATGTGTAAGCCTAGATGAGCTCATGTTTAAAATGATAAACAACAATATTGCCAAAATTATTTGCTACTTCTGCAGCTGCCCACCTATACATTGCAGATATTGTTTGATATTCTGGAGCAATAAACCAAACAATTTTGGCAATAGCACTAACCTTGTAAAATTAAAACATTATTAATCGATTTAAAGAGTATCAAAGTAATATACAGCACTGTGAATAATGCTGCTAAATATGCAGAACAACATTATTGCCAAAGCTATTTGGTTGCTTCCATAGCTTCTCACATATGCATTAAACAAGTTCAATGTTGCTGTGAAAGTAACCAAACAGCTCTAAATATAACATTCCTCTCTTCAATGATGCATGAATAAACAATTTATTCACACTCACCAGCAAACGGAAAACCCCAAAACCAATTGAATTAGGAATGGCTATATTTACTTACCATTTTAAGCTAAGGGAGAAAACGAACAATGAGCCAGCCACAACATTGTGAACATGCATGCAAAAAGCGTGCTATACCTTTTTTATGGCATGTGAGCTTGCAAAAAATTGTACAGAAGTCCAGCATGAAGATGAAATGACATCTATAAAACTTCACTGCATAATTTGACCTATAAAAGTCTAAAACCAAAAGATGCAACAGACATAGCCTGACTCAAACTCAAGATTGACAGGAAAGATCACAACAAATCAAGTTACTAAAAACCTCATGGAAGGTAAGGGCTCAAGAACCAGACTGCAGAATAAATTTATGTTTTCTCCTTTCCTGCTACAGCCATGATTCTTTTCAAGTGGAGGGAGGAGAGAGGAGGGAGGAGGGAGGTGAAGGAGGATAATACCTATCAAACTTGAAACCATGTAGCAGGGACTCTGCAAGGATAGTCTTTGTAGAAGTAGCAAGACATCCAAATAAAGCAGCACAAAATCCAAACATATTAAAACTAAGCTCTGTAATAGAAGTGAGAAGAATTCCTCCAACAATGGGGACCAAAGAAGCCCAAATTCGCCAGTCAAAGTACTTTCTCCATACTAGCCACTGCAAAACGACTGTTTTCCATGCCGGATTATATGGATTAAAGTATAATCACGTGAATGACACAATTAAACAACGATAATTTACAAGATTACAATTCACAATCATACCTGTTGTTGCAGGGGTGAATGACTTTATAGTTTGCATAAAAGAAACAGGAATGTAGCGTAAGCTCACATTCCCCAACACAATGTTAATGCAAAACACAAATGACATGGGAAAGATCCTTTTCCAGCGGTCTTCACGGTCAACAGCAATAAGGGGCTTAAGCTTCAGAACATTGATGACCAGGTATGCGCCAATAGCAGAGCATATAAAGTGTATGCATGACACCGTCAAAGGAAACTTAAAATCCAATTTCTGTAATAGAAAATTGTTCAGAATGCAACATGTTGTTCTGATATTGGCAAACAAATACATACATGCCAAAAAAACATGAAAACAAAATTGAACGAATATCATCTCTGCAGTACTTCATGGCAGGAAATAGTTAGTCGATGGATAAGGATGAATGACAAATAATGCAGAAGATGGAATATAGCTATATGGTTTGTACCTAACTAAAACTATCAAAACGACCGATAACATTGAAAAGCATGCTAGTTTCATAACTATTATCTCTATCACCACTCTAGACCCCAAAAGACTGACTAAGCACCAGTATCTCCCAAGAACACAGAGTTCAAGCCCAGTTTTTTCTGTAGGTAACCTGAAAATTATTTATGGCTACTTATTGTATGGCTGTAGGAGAAGGACTATTACCACAAAGTAATTTCTATTAAATTAATTTCAGAACAAAATTTTGTAAAGGCACGTAAATTGGATGTCCAAAACAATTCTTTTACACCTTCTGTCCAAAACAATTCTCTTACACGTTCTTCTTTGACAACTGTTCTCTCAATCTAACCTCAACTCAAATTATGTATTTTGTAACACAGTTGCCAACGGGATATGTATTACAGCTACCACGGGTCCCAAACGTAGGCAGACTAAAACAATCATTACCTTGCATGAAGCACCTCTTGGTGACCTAGGTCCACATTATTGCGATGCACATAGAGGTCTTCCTCAACAGAGGTTAAGGCCTATCATCAAATTGCACAGTGCTGTCTGGATTTCCTTTTAGGCTCATCATCAAATTGCACAAACTTGTTTATCTTGCTGGACTGACGAAAAAATTGCCCACCGACAAGGACCCACAGGGCATATCAAAGACTTAAAATATAGCCTAAAATAAATTTATTCCACCAACGAATGAATAAGGATGATATATTTTGGCTGAGAAAGGGGTAGCAACTCTAGACTCCTTTAGACACCATTAATACCCTCACTCATAATTGATGGGGCATTGGGACTAAGGTTGTCAATTGTGCATCGCAACATGTACCATTTTGTAAAAATGATATATCGTGTTTCATAAAATACCCTCAATTTCGGAAAGCAAACATATTAATATCTATACCTTTAAATCATAAGTAATATAGTGACGAAAATAATATAAATATCATTTCAACTCATTTATCATCTCGATGCATGTTGGTGACAGAGATCGAAAGAGAAACACCCTTAGTTTTTGCGACAAAGATCGAAATATAGCTAGGGTTTTTTCGGTTTGAAGAAAAATAAGAAGCATGAGAAGTAGAAGATAAACGCAGAAGAAGGTGACAATGTTGAGGCCTTTGTCTGTTTGTGCTCAAACCAAAAAAGAAAAAAATAACCTATAGGAAACGTAGTTGTTTCACTGTTTCAGATTAAAAAAAAAATTCATGCAAAACGACATCATTTCATTGTTTGGAGTATCAAAAATGATCATGCCACTTCACTGTTTAGAGTTAAAAAAAAATACACAGTATTTCGTTTTTCATTGTATTGAAATGTATTGCAAGCATCGTATGCTATAATGAAAAAATGATACAATGTGCTGATATGTATCCTATTTTCGCCATAAAGACAAGTAGTATAAGATACGTATTGAGTATCCTGTGACACTGACAATTCTGGTTGGGAATATTACATTGTGCTTGTTTGCTTCTTCTTTATCAGCTTATTTCATCTTTTTGCATAAATATCACATCCTTCTCCGCCACATGTGCTCCCCTTCTCTACTTTCTACCAATATTGTTAGTCAANTCTCCATCCATGACTCAAATTTTTATTCAAATTTAAATTAACATTTAAGTCAAAAATTTGATTTGATATAAATGACTGTAATGGACAAACTCAAATTTAAAGAATGAGAGACCCAAATTTAAATGAGAACAAACCCAAATTTGACAAGGAGTAAGGATGACCATTGCATCTTTAAAAGATGGTGAAATCTCACCATTAAAGATTTGAGTCTCCATTGATTTGAGTAAAAAAAAATGAATTTTCCTTGATTTGGTATAAATTTGAATCAAATGTTTGAGCAAGTTTTTTAAACTTTTTTACTCATTTAAATTTGAGTAAAGGTTAAAAATGCCCTAATTAATTCATTTAAAGGGACAGATCCATGGTCCCCCTATATAATTTTGAACTTAATAAAGGTTCACTTAAAAAAAAGGTACGCAATTAAAAAATATATGATCTTATTAAACAAATGCATAAAAAATAATTTTTTTTATTTCTTTTCTTTTTATCATTCTCTTGCTAAACAAATAGAGTCCTATTTTTACATATATTAGAAGGGCGTATTATTTTTCTTTTTATCATTCTCTTGTCTATCGTATTTTTTTTGATGTCCCAGTTGATATTTCAAATGGGGCATAATTTGAAACATAAAGTTGTTAAAAAAGGGTTTATAATCAAATTCAACCAATGAATGAAATAGTTTGGACAAAAGAAAAGACAAACTAAAATTTATAGGTTGTGGTCGCTTCTTGTAGGCACTCCCAATGCGTATATTGGCAACGGCCAGTAATGCATTACAATAGCTTTGAGGTCCCACTTTATATATATATATATATATATATGTGGTCCAAACCAAACTTAGAACAAAATAATATGCCCAAAAGATCCTCTTGATAAGAATCACTCTCATTGTTTATACCATGGGAAAAACAAAAACCCACCTTTCAAACTCATATTCCTTGTCCTTATTCATGATGCAAATGCTCAATCTTTTAAGTAATTAGAGGTAACTCGTGCTTGAAAGCACAATAAAATATAAGTGAGAAGTGATGAATTTGAGAGAGAAATTCAATGTGAATAGTTTTAAAATCGATGTTGGTAGCCGTTGAATAAGTCTATTTAAGATCGTTGGATGAACTTATTAAACTTTACCATGTTTTATATTATAAAATGCTCAATCTTGGGACAAACAACAACCCCCCCCCCCTTCCCTCTCAAACATAGTAGTGTCGATCTATTCAAGTCAATTTTCATCCTATCATTTCGAATTTATGTTGGGTATTAATCAATCATAATAAAATTTATACAATACTAACCTATCAATTAATTAGTCGTATTGTGTTTTAATCATTATATAACTAATAAACTAGAAATATATAACTGGTACCCCACTTTCTCTAATGAAACCCATCATCCATAAGTCCATCTACAGAATTAAATAAAAAAATAATCTAATTCTACAGAGATTCCAGAAATTGAAGAAAAAAAAAACCAGAAATTGCCTTTATACAATACCAGTTACATGAGCTTGTTGTATCAAAGTCTAAATATTCAGGTTTGATACTGACTCAACGAATTGTTATTTGTGTTAGTGGGTGTGCCATTTTGGGATTATGTCCATAATTAATTAACACTAACCTTTTAATTTGTGTCCATTTATGTCATATTAATGGCATGTGCCAAAAATTGCCACCCTTATACCTAAGGAAGCACATACTATTCAACAAGACTATAGCATTAAGAATGGTAGGTTGAGTAATTAAGGTGGATTTGAACTTTTGGTGAGAGTTGTGGTAGGGGTGTAGTCTAGACCATTATTTTCAAATCTCTGCCTAGAATTCAGGCACTTGCTTATCGTAATTAGTGTGCAAACTCTTGTCTATAACATTGTCTGCAAGTGATAAGTGATGCACAACTTTGTCACAGAGAGACT